>CAWUFW010026331.1:0-34597 GCA_963921515.1 Calotriton arnoldi | reverse complement strand
AGAATACATATATATATATATATATATATATATATATATATATATATATATATATATATATATATATCCATACTCCATTGTAAAAATGAAACAAACAACGATCCACGGCACCCAATAGCTTTAGCAGAGATTTATTTTCGGCAAATGCACGACATTTTTACAATGGAGTATGGATATTTGGGGTTTCGCTAGCCCGCCACGGCCCGCCGTCGCAAAGAGGCTTGAGTGTAAGCGAAAGCTGACTGGATATATATATATATATATGTATATATATATATATATATATATATATCTCATAACTCGTTGCTTCTACTGGAGCTTACAACGATCGGGCTCTCCCCAGGCAACACTTACCCGATAACACTGCATTCTGGGAGCTGTACTCTTGTTGAAGCTACAGTGGAGTGGAGTGAAATGCATTATGCCCGAGCTGTCCTATTAAAGGTCTTCCAGCGTGTCCCCCGAGTGGCCTCTACTTCTTCTGTATGGAGTGGTGTGTTTTGGATATTTTCACGCTAACTAGAGGCGCGTAAGAGGCCCCGTTCTGTCAAGTGGCCGGAGTGATGCTGGTACCTGCTGCTGCTGCAGCCCTTCTACATGTCCAAGTTATTGGAAGAACTCCGGCCCACCTTGGAGTGCTAGCCAAGCCATGGGCTGCTGCCAGGCGCAGCTCGTTATTAACGAAGAGGCAAGTTCACTGCAATTTTGTCTCACGGCCCGGCAGGCTTATGTACAATGAGGCTCGAACGTCAAAGGGGACTTGAGGAAGCCCTATGACAGATCACCAAACAAGGACTTTAAAATTCGGACACTCCGCACCTTTTGCTTAACATCAAACGCCCACAGGAGCTTACAACGATCGGGCTCTCCCCAGGCAACACTTACCCGATAACACTGCATTCTGGGAGCTGTAGTCTTGTTGAAGCTACAGTGGAGTTGCGACCATGTGACCGGAGGTCAAGCGGACTACCGCCAATGGGAGAGAGCCTGGATATTCAAAGGTGGGGGTGGAGCAGTACCTTGCAATCAGCGGCATCCGAAGAAGGCCGTATGGCCGAAATGCATTATGCCCGAGCTGTCCTATTAAAGGTCTTCCAGCGTGTCCCCCGAGTGGCCTCTACTTCTTCTGTATGGAGTGGTGTGTTTTGGATATATATATCTCATAACTCGTTGCTTCTACTGGACCCCTCCATGGAGGAGGATATGGAAGAAGAGCGGCGGCGCAGTCACTGTTTGCCCGTGCTCCAGGTGTAGGTGACACCAGATACAAACACACTAATAAAAACCAATAAAGTGAGGGCAAGCTTTAAAAACTTGAAAAATTACGCAAATCAGAAATATCTACTTGGTGGGATTACAGGACTATATTGACAAAGGTATGGTCCCAAGAGGTCTAAGAATATATACCATACCCTCATATGACTCACCAAACACAAAAATGTTGGAGGAATGGGTGGGAAATTCAGCTACTAGCTCGAGGCACATGTTGGAGATCTTGGTGAAGTATGCCTGGATCGACAGAGATGCATTACTCCTGGAAACAAAACAATTAGAGAAGAGTTAGAGAAAAACTTAGATCAGGATGAGTTGAATAAAGCATTGGAGACAATGAAAGGCCGCCTTAAGAGCTATGAAGATGACATCAAGACAAGAAAACAATGGAAATTACACAGAGATTGCGAAGATTATGAGAGTGGCAGGATTTTGACATTCAGTAGGAGATATGATTATGTGTTCAAATCTCAAACCTCTGGCACTGGGTTTCAAGCTAGGGTCTGAGAGTTCCATATCTGAGAACGCCACAATCAGCGGCAGTGATATGGACACATTTGGCACATCTGGCAGCTATGTGTCTGGAATTGAATTGGGAAACAAACCTGCCACTTTTTTAGACGCATACTGGCTCCTACGACGGGGCCGCCAAACAAGCAAGGGAACCCCAACTTCGAAAATAAAGGGCCAGAGAGGACATGGCAGGGGAAGAGACCGAGGAGGAGTCGGAAGAGGAGAAAAAGACTCAGACAAAGGAGGGAAAAGAGGCAGGGGAAAGGGTGCATGGGAACCAACACCAGAGGCTCCAAGGAACCAGTATGATGGAGAAAGATACGGTGAATAGAACCATCATCAATCTTTCTAATAGACATTTAAGTGAAATGGAAAAAATGATGCTCTGTTTGGGACTATCTTTTTGCACAACCATTGTATTTAATTATCCAGAGACGCGCATTGATCTTTACAAATTTATTAGGAAACTTAAGTTGAAAAAATGACATTATCTTAAGTACAGGAATGTGAGTGATAGTATAGGATATACAGGCAGTTTACCTGAGTTGGATCTCAAAATTGGGGATATTGACACATTAGCGGCACTACATGAATTACAAACAGAAACTGAGACAAAAGCAGGTGCAACAGGGGTAGAGAATATTTTGGATGATTTGGATATCACCTATGATGCTACTGCTAAGACAACTTTTAAACCACGATCTGCATTCTATCCAATGCTAGCACATGACAACATCGATACTTTTCATGATAATGTCACGAACAATCCTATTAAGTTTTGCCAAAAAATTGGTTCAGAAATCATTCCCCACATAATCTTACATACCAACAAAAAAGAGCCCTCAAATCTCTGAGTGAAGACAACGACATTGTCATCCGCCCTGTGGATAAAGGGGGCAATGTTGTTCTCCTTAGCAGGGAAATGTACATCGCTGGGGCCAATCGACAACTTTATGATAAGAAATTTTACACCACTGTACCAAAAGAGACATATTCCTATAGCATTGTGGAAATATGGGACAAACATGGTGAGTGGAAAGACAAAGGGATCCTAGATTGGGAGGAGAACTGTTACTTGAAAAGGGATCATTCTATACTCCCAGTTCTATATCTACTCCCCAAAGTATATAAGGATCCAGTGAACCTCGCGGCTAGATTGATAGTGTCCTCAAGGGGTACTGCCCTAGAAAATGTCTCTAAGTATGTTGACTACTTTCTTATAGAATTGGTGTGCAACCTACCTTCCCATGTTAAGGACACTAAGGACTTTTTAGGACAACTGGAAGGCATACATTGGGAGGAGGATTTCCTCTTGATCATCTTGGATGTCAATTCACTGTATATGATTATTGACTACCAACAGGGGGTTCAAGCTTGCCAACACTGTCTCCAGACTAGACACATTAGATACAAAGCACACACTGGTATGATTCTCAGTATGATTGAACACAGTCTTAAGAACAACATTTTTCTTTTCAATGGCACCTAAGAACAACATTTTTCTTTTCAATGGCACCTTATTCAAACAGATTATGGGGACAGCCATGGGGACATGCTTTGCCCCTAGTTTTGCGAATCCATTCTTGGGACAGTGGGAAGAGGAAGTCTTTAAAGACACTATGAAATTTCCGGAGGTTGAACAGGTCATATTGTAGCTACGGTATATTGATGACCTGTTCATCATTTGGAAAGGTTCAGAGGCGGAGGCTAACACGTTTGTTGATAAACTTAACACCAATACACGCAATATTCTCCTGACCCGTACCATCGGCGACATAACAGTTGACTTCTTGGATGCCAGGATTGAAATCATTCAAGATGAAATACAGACCAAACTTTTCCGCAATGAAAGAGCAGGTAACAGTTTGCTGCATGCCCTCATCAGTCACCCAGAAACCCTCAAATGGAGTATTCCATTTGGGGAACTACTGAGGGCAAGACGCAATTGCAATAATGATGATGCTTTCATAGCAGAACAAAAGATTATGATTGAAAGATTCTGAGAACGCGTGCTCAATAAAGCGATCATGAAAGTTAATAAAGTTCAGAGAAAAGATATTTTATTTACATCGAAGATCAGAGATGAGGAAGAGAGTGAGAAGAACACCAGAATTATTCTCACCTATAATGACTAGGCCTGGGCGTAGTTCGCGTAGTCGCGCTACGCGTAGCTACGCGAAGTGCACTTCGCACTACGCAAGCTACGCGTAGCTACGCGAACTGCGTAGTGCGGTAGGGAAAATGCTGTTCGCACTGATTGCACAGTGCCGGATGCTTGTCCGCACTGTGCAATCATTGCAAACGGCATCTTGCACAGTGCAAGCGGCCGTTTTCTGCCGCTCGAGTAGATTTGTACTCGAGCAGCAGTTTTCTCAACGTGGACTGGTAGTTTCTCATCGTGAGCGGTCGCGAGCATACGTGACCACTCGCAATGAGAAACCTGACCTCCCCGCGTTGAGAATCTCGCCGGGAGGTTTATTTTCCACGCTCGCGATCGGCAACTTGATGTTGCTGATCGCGAACGAGGAAAAAGTCTCGCCGGGATGTCATTTTGCTCGCTTGCGGTCGCCAACTTGGCGTTGAGGACCGCGAGCAAGCAAAAAATGCCCGCTACGCTACGCGTTTTTGCACTGTGCTACGTGCAATTCGTGTAGCGCATAGTTGCGCAAACTACGCAAACTACGCGAGCGTAGCGTAGTCCTACGCCCAGGGTTAATAATGACAGTTCTAAGTATATCCAACGTATCCTTACCAAAAGTTGGGATATTCTGACAAGTGATCCCACAATTGGACATATGATTCAAGACAGGCCGAAGAAAACCTACAGGAGAGGCCGTAGCATCAGGGACATGTTAGTCCATAGCGACATCACTGAGCAGACGACAGCTAAGGAACACATTCTATAGGGTTTCTTTCCGTGTGGACATTGTACAGATGTAGAAACAGTTACATGTAGAAGGAATACATAGTAGGGTAGGACTCAAGAATACCAAGTGCATATCCCAATTACTTACATGCAGTTCGTCTTATGTCATCTATGTCCTGGAGTGCCCTTGCAAACTGAGATATGTTGGCAGTACAACCCAGATTGTATTGGAGCACATAAGGGCTATTACTAATCAAGATCCACACTACCCAGTAGCCCGCCATTTTCAGAACAAACATTTCTCAGACAGTTCACAACTCACGTATTTTGCCATAGAGCAAGTACAGAATACACCCAGGGGAGGTGACAGGACTCTTAAACTCAGAAAAAATAATCTAAATATATAATAGATTTCCAAACAAAAAGTCCTGAGGGATTGAACCTGGATGAGGAACTGGGGAGTTTATCTACATGAAAACTAGAGTTTCATTCACCTCTGTCTTCCATTATAGCTTCTAGGAATGTTGAAATCTGTATTTATACTTCTACTCATCTCCCTATGTTGTTTTTATTGCACAGTCATTTGCTTTTATCTTACATACACTGTTGTTTGTTTTTGTTACAGGAGGAAAGGCAGTGACCCATTCTGCTCCGGCGGTATCACATGCATGGGTTCCCTGCCCTTTTCTTCGGAGGCACTGTCGGGTGGCACGTCCACAGATAAGATTACTTTATACTTCTGGCATTGAGAGTTTTGTCTACCTCGAACTGTGGAGCATTGATATGATTTCTTTTCTGTTTTTCTTCTTTTCAACAGCATGTTACCAATTCTGGCACTAGTCCCCCTAATAGACAATAGGTCCTTCATTAGGAGCAGCCTATTCCTTTAACCCTGAGTTTTCTACTGGTCATCATTGGCATGTAGAATTAGGATTTCACATTAGTATTGTTTACATATGTCACTTGTGACCTTTAAATTTTGAATTCTCCATTCGTCATCTCCGGCATCAGCAATTAGTAACATACAGCAATGAGTTTATAATTTTTGCATATTATACTTATGAACTGCACTTAATGGGTTATCACAGAAGGGGACGGCATCCTAGTATGCCTTTTGCAGTTATACGAGCGTAGATTTTCCATTTAGCACTATGCAAGTATTATCTTCTTTATTTCCAGGGTAGAGGACTAGACGCCAACATGGCATGCTGTTAGAACTTTGACTATGTATAATTTTGAAATTGGTCTCCACTTCCTATGATTTCAATTGCTTTCCGGTGCTTACCTATACACATGTATAGTAATATGGGCATTACAATATGGCCGACATTATATATATGATTTGATTCGTGTTTTGCAACAGTATGCAACTAGAGAAAATTTATATTAACTCCAATATACCGAGTATTCATCAGTTGTATGTATGGACCTTTTTCTTTCATTAATTTAATTGAGATATTATTATTCATTGGACTTTAGGACTCAAAACACGATATGTCTATTTACTGCAGGCATCGGTTTGCATTGCGCAATATGGCCGACATGTACAATATTGAGCACTGGAATGCAGTCCTATGTTTATGTTTAAACTCTTCTTTAGAGCACTTTCACTGTGGTGACTTTACGTGTGAACAAGGCTGCGGGACAACCAAAACGCGTTATGTGAAGCTCAGTAAAACTTGAGTACTTGAAACATTTCTATGTGTCCTGAGAGTGCAGTTATTCCTGTGTAAGTTTGTGGCAATATATATATATATATATATACACACACACACACACAAACGCACACACATGCACACATGCACACACACACACACACACACACACCCCACTGACGTCACCAGAAGGTAGTTATAGTTAGGACCATGTTTCCATAGGAAAAACGTTTTTTGACTTGTCTATATCTTTGGCGCATCATCATGAAATTTTCCCCAAAAAAGTATCATGTTGGGTCTTGTTTGCATAGAAAGTTTTGCGATGATATGTCAAGCAGGGGCCGAGAAAAAAGGAGGGGTCAAAAAAAGTGCGTTTCCCATGTTAATTTCTATAGACTCTTTAGACACGCCTGTAGCCCGAACCGCTTAACGGAATTACACCAAATTTGGCAGAAAGATAGCTTTTGGTCTGCAGATTGTGGGGCATATTCTCAAGAACGTGTGTTAAACATCGCAAATTCAGCCTAACGCAACTTCTCACATCGCGGTCCATCGCGGGAAAATAACACCGTGTCAACGTGGAATTCTCAACCCGGCGGCACCATGCGATAGTCCCATGATAACGCGACAAATGGGCGCGTTAAAATCAACGCGAGGCCAGAAAAAGGCGAAACCCCAATGCGAAAAAAGCGGCGATGGCCCTAATCGCGATACAAAAATCAGCGAAAACCAGCGACAGGCCTGCAATTCCCACGCCTCATGCGGGAAAATGCACCATAAAAGCCGTCAAAATAAAATAAATAAATAAATAAACTGTGTAGCACCATGGATGCACCCGGACCGAGTGCAGAGGACAACGCGGATCCCCAAGCACCCCGGAGGACCAGCCTGGGACCTCGGGGTCAGGGAAGGGCAAGGACAAGAAGAAGAGGAAGACGAAGTTCAGTCCGCAGGAAAACAGGATCCTGATAACGGAGGTGATAGAACACCATCAACTACTGTTCGTCACCTCCACTGTGTCACTGGCAACTAAAAATGGAATAAGGCAGACCATCGTGGACAAGGTGAATGCAGTCGGAGTGCTGAAGAGGTCAATGGAAGAGGTCAAGAGGCGCTGGAATGATGTGAAGCGCAAAACCAAGCAGAAACTCGCCAACAACCGGAAGGCAGCAATGCAGACAGGAGGTTGGAGTCCTGCGCCACAGGAGGAGCTGGACGAGATGGAGGAATTGGTGTCCACAGTCATCAGTGGGGAGACGGTGGCAGGACTTGGGGGCCCGGACACTGCTCAACATGACCGGACACAACTGCAACAGGGTGAGTAACGACCAGGGACTGGGGGGACAGGGGGAGATGGGCACAATGGCACACATGCACAATTAAGTACAGCACATCTGCCGACAAACCATGCCCCAGACACCCAAAGCCCAACAAGAGACCAATGCACCCAAGTATCCAACATCTCAGCACTGTATGAGCACAGAAGCCAGATGCAGACCGCATGTAAGGGATAAGGGGCAGACAAATCAGAGCTGCAGGGGCGACTCCCCCAAAATGCGGCACACACACATCACATGCAGAGCACAGCAACATTGACAACGATGTGGTACAAACCTCAACACGTCCAAAACAGAACATAGGACACAACTGGTGCCGCATGTGCGTAGAAACTAGCCAACCACACTTGGCAATGTATGCAAATGTGAGTTGACAATATACAAGTACAAACACACATCCGTGATGTTGTCGGAATGTCCACTGTCCCGCATCAAATGGGCAGCTCCCCCCCAACAGTCACAATGTACACTGCCATGCAGTCTGAATGTAAACATGTACAATGCGTCAACATACATGTGTACACAATGTCAAACCGCATCTCCCCTTCACATTGCAGGGGGAAGTCCAACACCTCCTGCAGAGCAGGCTGAACCTCTCTTCTCCGATGACGAAGGGGACCACGACACCTTCGACTCCGACGCCCTCCAACAGCTCGTGGAGAGCCTCCGCAGCCCACTTCCAGGAGCAGGGCAGCCCTGCTGCTATGAGGAGAACCAAACCCCTGCACAGAACACACAACAGGCAGCACCCACCACCACGGCTGCCACCCAGGACCCCCACGACGAACACATGGCCTTCCAACGCCGTGTGTTGGGGTGCCAGGAGAAGCTGGCTGAACAGGTGCAGGTGGGGTTCGACCGCATGGCAGCCAAACTAGACGCCATACGTGGGTGTCTAAGTCCCATCAGGGACCACTCACAGTCCCTAACGGACACCCACAGTCCGCTCCATGCTCTCCAAAGAACCATGGCTGACATCGCTAGAGTCCTGACTCAGCGACAAGAACGACTGTCTGGTCCGAGTGCCTCCAGCGAGCTCGCCGGGGCGTTGGGACACATGCAGAGGATCATGGAGAATATGGAGCGGACGCAGGCGGAAAGAGCAGCTGCCAGGGCTGCACACCAGCGAGAGGTAGCTGGGTCCCTCAATTCCCTAAAGACCTTCCTCATGGCATTGCTGCCACAAGTCCTGGCGCTGATGCATGCTGCTGCTGCTTTGATATCCACATCTCCGGCCCCTGATGTGTCAGTGCCACACAGTGCGGCAGACATTCCACCTCCGGCCCCTGAGGTGTCACTGCCACACGGTGATGAAGACAAAACACCACCACCCACATGTGAGGCACATGCAACAGCAGAGGACGAAGATGCGGATGAATCTGCCTCCGTGGTCAGAAGGACGCAGTAGCATTCATCTCCGCCCTGTTGCCTGTTCCTGCTTGGTTCTGCCCTCTGCATCATCACCTTCTATTGTCCCCCGATGCACTCTGTGACACTCACCTTGGACCTCGACATGGACTGCCATATTCTGTTTTGTCACCACTGACACAGCTATCAGACTGCGGACTGAACTCTTCCTCTTCCGATGTCCCTGTCATTCCCTGAAGGACTCTGGCTGGCCCTCCACGGGCCAAGACTGTAACGTGGGGTTTGCATGGCCCTGTACTGCTCCAGCTGCAACACTCCAATGAATGTGCAATAAACATTCATGTTCACACAGATGTGTCATGTCCATGATCTTTCAAGTGTGGAAGTATGGGTGAATGTAGGGTCAGTGATTCCCCCTTACGTCCATGTTGCTCATTTTGTGGGACTTGGGTCACAGGGTGACACATTGCCGATTGCGGTCCGGGTGGCGCCGACACCACTATGGAGACACACGCATTAGTTACTTCCTTGTCTAGCCCAGGACGGAACCACGCCCAGTGCCCCAGGGTCATCGTTCACAGCCTTACGCCAGGACATAGCTGTTTACTTTTGCTTGGTGGGAGCTGACAGCATAGGTTTCATCTCTTTCCCTGCTCGCGGACATGCGGACAGGGAAAGAGACTATACTATTGCTCCTGCACACAGGAAGATGCATTTCCAGCAGCTCCCTCCGTGCAATAGCAATGCCGGCTCCCGCAGGAGGCAGGGAGCCAGCTGGGACCCCACGGGCCTTGAGGCTCCCCCCACAGTCCCCAACCTGCCCACTGGGTGCCCTGGCTGGGAGCAGGGCACCCAGAGACATATGGCTGGGCCCCGGGTGATGGTGTCCCCGGGGCCGAATTTGGCCCAGGGAGGGGGCCACACGGTCACCCTCCTCTGTTCAATCAAGGCCAGGCCATGGAGGATGAGATCCCTGAGGCCATTCTGGCCCTAATGCTCATTTTACTAAAATTAAACCTCAACAGTAAACACTTACACATATAAACATAGCAGGTGCCCCCGTTGAAGCTCCACTTCTGTAAAGGACATATGATCTTAACTCCTGGGCTTGATGAAGGTAAAGCAAGTGTGTTTTCTCGACAATTTCATATTAAAATATGATCTGAAATCGTGGAGGGGAGTGCATTGTTGATCTATTGGAGAGCAATTTGTTAGTGACTGTGACTAACGGGATCCTTCTTGTCCTGTCCTAGTGAGAGCATAGTCCATGGTTCTCCCTTTAAATGACTATGAGTATGGAAATGTGCAAATCACTTGGAAGCTTCACTGTTTGGCCCAGCTCACCTTAGTAGTATTCAAAGGTCTTCCTGCCTTTTGCCAGGATGATGCACAGCTTGACAAGCGGCCTCCCCAGCACATTTCCAATTTTGGTGAGGAGTTCTTGATGCATAGGAATGTGAGGACATTTCCACCAAATAAAGAAGCACTTACTTCATATAGTTAAAAGGAAATATTTAATTATTTTATTTATTTATCCATCTGTAGAGTGCATGGTTACCCCACCGGTGTGTCCCCGCGCTAAGACATAGATTCTGAAAAGATGCAACTGCAATCTGCATGTCCTACCGAGTTGTACAGACTATCTGAGATGTTACTCTTATTCAATTTTAGCGAACAGCCAGGGCTTTAGCTGTTTGCGGAATCTACTTTCGCATGGCTCTGTTCTTAGGGCAATCGGTAGGGTGTTCCATGTTTTTGCTGCAAGGTACCTGAAGGAGCGTGCCCCCATTCTTGCTCTAGATATTCTCGGTACCGTCACCAGTGCCTTCCCCATAGATCTTAAACTCCGTCCTGGGATGTATTGGGTTAGTAGTGGTTGAAGGTACCTTGGGCCGTTCTTTAATAGAATGCGGTGACAATGGCACATTGCCTTAAACACGACTCTCTTTTCCACTGGTAGTCAGTGCAGTACTGTCAGGGCTTTCTTCGTCTTAGCTCTTCTCGGGAGACTAAATACCAATCGAGCCGCCGCATTCTGCACCCTCTGTAGTTTGGATAGTCCTTTCTTTGTAGCGCCAAGATATAGTACATTCCCGTAATCCAATTGGGAGGTTATTACCGCATCTACTATGGTTTTCCTGGCATTAGGTGGTAAAAGATCAAGGACTTTCCTCAGGATTTTCATGGCCCCATAGCATTTACCTGCTACCTTCCGAATCTGACTGTTGAATGTCAACTCGGAGTCAAACCAGATTCCAAGATTTTGGGGTAGGTAGTTGGTCTAATGATTCAGGCCACCACGCGGACTACCATATGGTTGGCGCCTTGCCTACAACCATTACCTCCGTTTTACTCCCGTTTAGCTTGAGGCAATGGTTTGACATCCAGTCTGCCACCTCTTCTAAACATTTGGAGAAGCGGATTGCTGCCTGATCCTTATCTTGAGATAGCATCACAATTAGCTGCATGTCATCCGCATAGGAAACGATCGACACCTTATGTTTCTCCACTCGTTCAGCCAGTGGTCCCACATAAAGGTTGAATAGAGTAGGGCTCAAAATTGAACCCTGTGGAACCCCCTGGGACGGGGGAATACTCTCAGATAAGTATGTCTGTTGTGCGACTTGGAAGCTCCGTTCGGAAAGAAACAATATCATCCAATTCAGAGCGCTTCGCCTGATGCCACAAGCCTCCAGTCTTTGGAGAAGCAGCTTCTGTGATACGGTGTCAAACGCCGCACTGAGATCCAGCAGGATCAGTGCGGCCGTTTGCCCTTCGTCTGCATATTTTCTCAGTGTTTCTGTGGCCAGGAGTAATGCTGACTCCGTGGAGTGGGCCATTCTAAAACCTGACTGAGAGGGGTGCAATAGGTCATTCATATTGATGTGGTCTACCAGTTGTTTATTGGTCATTTTCTCTGCAATCTTGGCCACAAACGGTAATAGTGAGATAGGGCGTAGATTTTCTAATACTGTATGCTCTAATGATGGTTCCTTTTTGAGTGGCCTAACAATAGCCTGTTTCCATTTAGTGGGGACCACACCATTCTGAAAGGAACATGAAATGAGCTCCGAGATATATGGCATAATCGAGTCCGCTCCCTCCATTACTATCTCTGGTCGTGCTGGGTCTAAAGGGGAGCCAGATGTTATTCCTTTTGCTGTGGCTTTGAGTTCTTCTAATTCCTGGATCTTAAATTCATCCAGAGTCACCCCTGCAAAATTTGCCTGACTTCCACAGGTTAGGCTAGTCCCCTGTCGCGCTTCTACCGGGAAGGTGTCATAGATCTTTGTCCCTTTATCAGCGAAAAATTCTGCCACCTTATTACAGCTCTCTACAGAGGCAGTTATATCACTTCTTTCTTCGTGTGTTTTGAGAGACTTCAGTATGGCAAACATTTCTTTGGGGGAGTTACTGGCTCTTTCAATTCTTTACGTATAGAATTTACATCTGAATTTCTTAATTAATGAATTATATTGTTTTAGTTCCTTTTTATAATTTTCTTTGGCCCTACTACAGTATTCCTTCCTCCATACTCGCTCAAGCTTTTTACACTTTTTTTGGCCTTCATCAGTTCATCATTAAACCATGGCGCTCTTGCAATTTGTCTCTTAGGGGTCCTAGTGCTCCATGGTGCTATCTCATCTAGTGCCTCTGTAATCCATGTTTCCAGTTGATTATTGGCTAGGTTTATATCTTTGTCTAGTATGAGATTTTTCTCCATCAGTGCCTTGGTGAAAGAAGTGGAATTAAAATTGTTCCACTTCCTTGTTGTAATTTTCTTCGTCGGTTGTTGTGACTTCTTTCTGTGGGAAGGCACTATAAAAGGGACAAGATAATGATCTGACCAAGGAATTGGCCATGGTGTTCCCACCTCTGTCTCTGTGAAGTTTGAGAAAATTGGATCTAGAATGTGACCCCCTTGGTGCGTTTGTGTCTCTACTTTTTGTGCTAGATTCAGTGTCAATAGGTCCTTGCATATTGTGCGAACTACTTGGTTCTGCTTGTTATCAAAGTATATATTTAGATCACCTAGCACCAGAAAATTTATATATCGGAGAGCTGGGTGCAGTACTTTCTCTTCCAGGCTCGCCATAAATTGTGTTACTGGACCTGGTGGTCGGTAGAAATGGTGTTATCTTCTGCCGCTGATAGGGTAAATAAAAGCGCCTCACAGTTTTCTAGGCCTGCTTGTTTAATCTCACACTTCATTGTGGATTTATAAATTATAGCGATTCCCCCGCATATTTGGCCTTCCCGGTCCTGCCTTACAAACATATACTCGCTCGGGATCGCGTCCAGAACATCTGGGGTGGAGCTCTCATTAAGCCAGGTCTCGGTCAAGAATAGAGCGTCCAATGTTCTTTCCCTTAGTAAGTGATGGACCTCATATTTGTGTTTGGCCAATGACCTGCAGTTTAGTAGTGCTAAGTGCAACTTGCCCTCAATGGTATTTTGGGTTTTATGTTATGTTATGTTATGTTATGTTAAGAGTGGATTTATAAAGCGCACAGCTACTCAATAGAGTATCCCGGCGCTAGGATAGAAAGATGCAGAGGCCAAGGAGGAACAACATTCCCGAGGCAGAAGGTCATTAAACTGCATGCTGGAACAGCCAGGTTTTCAGTTGTTTCCTAAATGCCATTATACTTGAGGCTTGTCTCAGCGATAGAGGTAGCTTGTTCCAGAATCTAGCCACTTGCACTTGGAACGAGCGTCCACCACGGCGGGCTCTGAGACACTTAGGGATGACAAGTAGATGATGATGTGCTGATCTAAGGGAACGGCCGGGTATGTAGTAAGAGACTCGTCTGCGGATATACTGTGCCCCCATGCCGTGCAGAGCTTTAAAAGCAAGGACCAATGCTTTAAAGAGTATTCTGCATCGGACAGGCAGCCAGTGTAAATTCTTCAAATGGTGGGAGATCCGGTCTCTTGGTCCAAGTCTCAAGACTGCTCTGGCTGCCGCGTTCTGCACAACTTGCAGTCTATTGAGGATAGACTCTGGAAGGCCCAGATAAAGCACGTTGGCATAGTCCAATCTGGAAGTGACAAGGGCCTGAATGACCGTCTTTCTGTGAGAGGTCGGTAATAGAAAAAGAAACCTACGGAGCATTTTCAAAAGCCCGAAGCACGTACCCGCCACCGACTGTACTTGAGGTGTCATAGATAAAGTGTCATCCATTTTCACTCCCAGATTTTTTACGATCTTAACAGCTGACTGGGGGAGACATATCCGCGGGCCACCAGTGCTTCCAGGCGTCCAGAGGGGGTGTGCCAAAGAAAATAATTTCCGACTTTTCCGGATTACATTTGAGATGGTTATGTCTGAACCAAGCAAAGATATCTCTCAGACATTTATTAATCTTTTCACCGTTAAACTCCTCCCCTTCTTGCAGGTGAACAGCAGTTGCGTGTCGTCGGCATAGGATATAATCATAGCCTCCCTGCCTCTGCCAGGGTGGCCAGGGGAGCCATGTACAAATTGAAAAGTACAGGGCTCAGGATAGATCCCTGTGGCACACCGATCTTCAAGGGCGGCACCCTGGCAGAAAACGGGGGCAACCAGACCTCTTGATTTCTGTCCTCCAAAAAGGAAGAGAACCACTTCAACACCGTGCCTTCCAGTCCACACTCCCGCAGCCTCTGCAGAAGGAGGTCATGGGGCACGGTGTCGAAAGCCGCAGAGAGGTCTAGAAGAACCAGGACAGCTTTGCCGCCCTTATCCAGAGTCTCCTTGATGGAATCAGAGACCTCCAGCAAGGCCGTCTCTGTGCTAAGGTTCTGCCTAAAACCGGACTGACTTGGGTGAAAAAGATTATTAGCTTCAGCAAAGTCGCTGATCACCATGTTAACATATTTCTCAATTGTCTTAGCAAAGAAGGACAGTAAGGATATTGGTCTGTAGTTAGTTAAGACCAAGGGATCAGCCGTAGATTTTTTCAATAAAGGGATAATTTTAGCACTTTTCCAACTTACTGGGACTAGACCGCTGAGAAGAGACACGTTCAAAACGTTATTCACAGTGGTGTTCAGAACCTCTGCCATTGAAGCCAGGAATTTGGCAGGGCACGGATCCACGGGCGAGCCGGATTTAAGGGCCTTCATTATTGATAAAGACGTCTCAAGGGACATGGGAGGGAAGATGGAGAGGGTGGCCCTCCCGTCCTCGTTCGGGGGGGCAGTTATAGAGGAAGCCATCACATCTTTCCCGACTAAACCATCAAAGGAGGATTGAATTGTTATAATCTTCGTATAGAAGAAGTTGGCTAACTTTCCAATCCAGACAGCAGAGGGAGGGGAAAGCCTTGTTGCAGCCCTAGGTGAAGAGAAGCTTTTAACGATACTGAAAATTTCTTTGCTTTTATTTCCTGCGGTCTCGATTTTAGATGCAAAGAAGCTTTTCTTTGCTTCCTGTATCTTTTTATGATATTCTCTTAGGGCCTCTTTATAATTCCTTTTATTTTCTTCATTAAAATCTTTCCTCCATACTCTTTCCTGACGTTTACAGTCCTTTCTACACAGTCGCAAGATCTCGTTGAACCAGGGGCTGAGCATCTAGTAATTCTAGTAGAGCACGTGGTTGCAGGGGCAAGGGACAGAGTTCCATGCGATATCCAGTTAACGAGGGACTCAGCATCCTGCTCTATATTGCCACTTATCCTGATAGGGTGTTGGTCGAGTTCATATTTGAGGGCAGCCGAGGTGATCTTGTGAAAAGGCCTATAAGTAGAAGATGGCCGATTGCTCTGAATCAATGAGGGTTTCATTAGCTTAGGAAACTTAAAACCCACCAGATAATGGTCAGACCATACTAGAGGTACAGGAGCCTCTGTCTGGATATAACAGCTGGCAAATACTTGGTCCAGGGTGTGGCCTTTAACATGCGTGGGAGTAAAGACATATGGAGCAAAATTCAGCGCATCCAGAGATTCTACTAGGGAGACAGTCTCTGGGGTGTCCTGATTGTCCATGTGTATATTAAAATCACCCAAGACAAAAAAAGTTTTAAATCTGGAGGCCACTGGCGCGATAGCGTCACTGATAGACTTCAAAAAGCCCCTGCATGGCCCGGTGGTCTATATATAAGGACTCCGGCTATGCACTGATGGGGGATACCGTGGCCTGAAAACAAAGGCACTCAGCCCCAGCGATTTCATTCATGGGGATACAAGTAATGGCTATATCCTGATTGCTAATAATAGCAACTCCACCTCCCTTACTTCCAACGCGGTCCTTCCTAAAAATGGTGTAGCCCGGTGGAATGGCTGTGGCTATAGTTGGATTGGACGTGTCAGATAGCCAAGTTTCAGTCAGGAACAGAAAGTCCGGCTTGATTTCGCATAACATATCATATATGTGGATATCATGTTTGTTTAAAGAGCGGCAATTAAGCAACAAAGCATTGATGTATTCCTGTTTCTTTGACGTTAAACTCTGACTCGGGGCAAACTTTATCTGTGCATTGGGCGCTAATGATCTATTCAGGGTGTATTTTGAAGTTTCCCAGCTACAATACTGACAGCGTGGTAAGAGATCGTTTTCCCAGATGTCAATGACATTTTTACACTTAGGAGTAGAACCCAACTTTATAAGGGTCTCTCTATCGTATGTTACTACCTGCCTTGGTTGTAGTACAAGACCGTCAGGGTGTCCAGCCCCGGCCACCTCCGGGACGCTGACGGGCGCAGACGGGCTTGCCTTTAGCGCGCCTTCGGCGCGCCGCCGGCGCGCCCGCTGCGCTCGTCCGCTGCGCGGCCGGACCCCCATCTATTTTTAAATACCGGAGCTGAGCCGGAAATGACGGGATCAGGAGGAGGAGCCACGTCCCTCCACAACAATCGGTCACTAAGAGACCGTGGTGGACCGGGGACTGGCAAAAGATAAAATGAGGTGTGCAAAACGGGCTAAAAGCAGAAGTGAGTAAGTACAGATAAAAACACAATGCACATCTCTAAAATGATCCTAACTGTAAAAACCACGATACAAGTCTCTAAAATAAATTTAAGTTTAAAAAAATGCCCTGGCGCTTGGCAGTTAGCTCTTTCATGCACACGGGAAACCGTCTGGCGTGCTGCTTTCAGTCTCTGCGCGGCCGGACCCCCATCTATTTTTAAATACCGGAGCTGAGCCGGAAATGACGGGATCAGGAGGAGGAGCCACGTCCCTCCACAACAATCGGTCACTAAGAGACCGTGGTGGACCGGGGACTGGCAAAAGATAAAATGAGGTGTGCAAAACGGGCTAAAAGCAGAAGTGAGTAAGTACAGATAAAAACACAATGCACATCTCTAAAATGATCCTAACTGTAAAAACCACGATACAAGTCTCTAAAATAAATTTAATTTTAAAAAAATGCCCTGGCGCTTGGCAGTTAGCTCTTTCATGCACACGGGAAACCGTCTGGCGTGCTGCTAAACGTTAAGGTCATATTACAGTGCCTGCATATTAATGCCTTACTATCTACATTTATCTTATGTTTGCATGATTTGTCAGTGGGCTTTGATAGTCTAAGTAGCTCCTCTGCTGAGTACTTGATCCTCTCGTGGGACCCCAAAAGGCATGGGGTCCTAGCCCCTGGGCCCGGTCGGGCGCGGACGGGTGCAGACGGGCTTGCCTTTGGCGCGCCTGCTGCGCGCGCCCGCTGCGCGGCCGCATACACATCGGTCTCTTGTAGGGGAGCGGGCGGAAAGTTCCTCCTCCGCCTCCCAGACCGGAAGTGTTGCGCGAATGCCCTGTGACAAGCTCTGCCACGCCCTCCACACAACGGCACTCAGCCGGGATGGACCGGGGCGGGCTCAATGAACAAGGTAAAAACTGTGCAAGCTAGCAATTTAAACAGTACAAGTTGTATTTTAAAATTGGATTTGTTAAAACCACGCTAAAATTTCCATGCGCCCACCCGGCAATCTTACCAGAGTGTCTCTGCGCGGCCGCATACACATCGGTCTCTTGTAGGGGAGCGGGCGGGAAGTTCCTCCTCCGCCTCCCAGACCGGAAGTGTTGCGCGAATGCCCTGTGACAAGCTCTGCCACGCCCTCCACACAACGGCACTCAGCCGGATGGACCGGGGCGGGCTCAATGAACAAGGTAAAAACTGTGCAAGCTAGCAATTTAAACAGTACAAGTTGTATTTTAAAATTGGATTTGTTAAAACCACGCTAAAATTTCCATGCGCACAGCCGGCAATCTCACCAGAGTGTCTCTGCTTGGTGGAGATTTACCCATTTACCTATTTACCGCTTTGCAGGCTCATTGCTTTCTCTATAGGAGGATTCATGCTATCACATATTTCTGGATAAAGATGCGCCAGGAACAATCACATTGCCTAAACATACACAAGGCCACTGGTGACAATTCCTCATTCTCCATCATGCACCTGTAGTGTAGAATATGTACTGGACATTTACCCACGGAGGTAGCACTTAGTAATTAACCAGCAGCAAGTACTCCACTTGGGTAGATATTTTGTGCGAAACTGTGGACTCTTGTTGGATAAAAGGGCAGGTGTGGTTCCTTTGAGGCTGAGTCACTCACACAGCTACTGACACCCACATAGATACTTAGTCACCCACTCATACACTCAGGCACTCACACACCCATGACAGACCCACTCAGACACTGATACACCCACTCACAGACCCACTCAGACACTCACTCAGACACTCATCCACCCACTCACAGGCCCATACAACCAATCACACTGCCACTCACAGACCATTCAGACACTCATGCACCTACTCACAGACCCACTCAGACATGCACATCCACTCACAGACTGACCCAGAAACTCATGCACCCAATCACAGACCAATTCAACCAATCTCACAGCCACTCACAGACCCACTCATAGACTCACACATCCAGTCACAGACCCACTCAAACACTAACACACCCACTCACAGACCCACTCATACACTTGTGCACTCACTCATGCACTCACTCACAGACTGACTCATACACTCATGGAGGCACTCACAAAGCCACTGAGACTCTCTTACACCCATTCACAGACCCACTGAGACACTCACTCAGACACTCATGCACCCACTCACACACTCATGCACTCACTCACAGACCCACTCAGACACTAATGCACCCACTCAAACACCCGGTGAGACACTTATGAAGCCTTTCCCAGACCCACACAGATACTCACACACCCACTCACACACTCATTGAGATACACACTCATACACACACCCACTGAGACACTAATGCACTCACTCACACACTCACTCTCAAAGGTTACAGGTTATGGTTAGGAAATAAAACTTTACAATCCTTAGAAATTAATTTAAAAAACAAAGATCACAGGAATGTTATATTTAGGAAACAACACTAAAATAAACCTTAGAAATTAACTGAAAAAAACCAAAGGTTATAGTGACGTTATAGTTAGGCTCATATTTCACTCGTACAAAACCAGAGAAATTCAGCAGTTACAGTTAGCTGAGCTGACTATAACTTACGCCCCTGCAATGCACTCTTATGACCTCACATATTACGTCACTCATGACATGGTCAGTGACATCACTCATGACATCTCAAATGACATCACTGATGACATCATCCAGTGATTGTGAGTGTTTTCTAAACGTTTATGAGTGTTAAACATATATTTCAATCTGCTACAAAAGTTAAAATAGTACACTTTGTGTACTACTAATGAGTGATACTATTTCTAACATATACTGAGTGGCTGTGTGACCATGTGTATTCGTGTGTGAGTGGTGTCTGGGTGCCCGTATGGGTGCGTGAGTTGGTGTGAAACCATTTTGTTTTTATACATCCCTAAGAAAGAATCCTAAACAGAAATGTGATTTTTAGAGATCCCTTGAAGAGCGTCAGACATTTGAGGGTGGAGGAGAGGAGAGAGGGCCTCTCTGAAGCTTAGAGAGTTCCCCCTGTCCTTTTCTGGCCCATCGCTCAATGTAAAGGCTAACCCTCCCCCCCACACACACACACTGGTTAAAAGGTCTTGAGTGGGCCAGACTCCCCTTGCCTTTGTGTCCTTGTTTTCAGTTGCTCCAGACAGGAGACTCTGTGCTCTACTCCACTCCACTTTCCTGCTAATCTGACACAAACAATTTGGCTGCATCAGCATGAGTGGAATTAGCAAATGTCAGAAACTGCCCAGAACCGGTGTCTGAGCTGACTTTTGCGAGTATGTATGTATGTATGTAGTTATGTATGTATGTATGCATGTATATGGTATTTCTACAGCGTGTACCTAGCTAAAAGGCAAAGGAATGCTGCACATGGTCAAAGACAATCATAAAGTGAACAAGGAGAGGACGTTGGGTTGTGGATGCTCAATGCATTGTGATGTAGTTTTCTTTAACAAGGTGAGTCTTCAACTCTTTCCTAAATTGGAGCAGCATTGGGGCGGTGCTGATGGTTTTGGGGATGTTGTTCCAGATCCTGGGTGCAGACATAGAAAGTCCTGTTGTCTTGCTTTCTCTCTTTTTTCAGTTCTTAGTCTGCAGTCTTGTGGTGTCCCGGCTGAAGGTGTGCTTGGTATATTCCATGGAATGCACGAACAGTCTCTGCAACTTTGGTACCAAAATGGGACTGACACTTCCAGCCAGTGTGCCAAGATTTTTCTACCAAAATCTGGGGTCTTCACATCAGTTATGACTGAAAAACTCCCTGTGCTCTAGGTTTGGGGTAACTCACCCTGCCAGGTATTGGACAAGAATCTGGGGAGCTCCACCAGACTGTGAAGAAAAGCTGCCTTGACCCTGCTTCAAGCTGGAGAGCTGACCAACTGATCAGGAGGGTATTGAAGGTGTCCTGACAAGAAGATGCTGCTGAGAAAAAGGGCCATGAAGGAGCTCAGATGGGACGTACTGAAGCAGCCCGTGGTAACCAGGGAAAGGTTGTGCACCATTCTGCTGCGGACAAGGTCTAAAAGCCCTGAAGTGACCCCGCAGCACAGAATAAAGCATATGCCAACGGACCCCAATGGTGCCCCGGATATCGACACTGCTTGAGAATCATGACATCATTCTGTAGTTTATCTACGAAAGGTCCACAGTGCACCTGGATATTTTGAATAGAGCTTCTTGTGATTGGACCTGAAGGAGAACCAAGCAACATGATGCATCACTCTGCTAGCATGATGACCCAGCCCTAATCTTATTTTTACCTAGTCCAGCTATGCTGCTGCTCACCTGGTCTAGTGTATCCCCATGCAGAGTGGCATGGCTCCCACCAACGAGTGGAGACCGCAGGTGGTAAAATGTTTTTCACACTTTTCCATTTACAAAATTAAGTCATCGAATGGTGAAAAGATATTGATCTCAAAGGCCAAACAGGGAAACGTTGTGAGTGATTACAAATCCACATCTCTCACCAAAGGACCAAAATAATGTGAATAAGAATAAATAAGGACATGCCAATCTTGGTGTCAGACAATATCTAGCAGTGGCAAAGCCTATAGGCCTGTGTTTAAAACATGCATTAGAACATTGGAGTAAGACACATGGGTAGGAGGAGCCAGCAAGAATGGACAGGGATGGCTATATTTGTAAAGTGGTCCCTCGTGCAGTTCAATGCATAAACTCGAGTAGAGGCGGAAGGTTATCCCTCACAGCCAATAGTAATAGGTGAGAGATGAATACGCCACTGAGTTTAGCCACGACAAGATTGACAAAGTCTTAAGCCAATGACTGAAGGGGGCTGTCAAAGACAGCTAATAATTGAAAGAGGTGGGTCCCAAGTCCACTGTATGTATGTTGGATGCAACAGGTCTGTTTGACAGCTCAGCTGTCAAAAACCAGACCTCAACCTAAAATCTGTCTGTTGTATAGGGGAAATTTGCTTCTCAGCAAAGACATGTCAGCCTTCTATAATTTCGAGGTCTGTGAATTGAGTTCCATTAATCTGGGTGATAGTAATGGAAATAGCAGAACTGGAGTAAGATGCAGTATAAAAAAAGCAAGCTATTTTACTATTAATATATGGGAGTTTTACAGGACTGTAGCCTTCCACACAAACTCTGAAACTAGAACAGTCCTGCACCACGTGACCCAAGCTTTCCCTGAGGTCACTTGCCTTCAGTAAAATTAAGTAGCAAAAAAGGTTGCAACCCAGACCTAACTATCCGCTCATGAACATATGTCCAGAGTTCCACTACGTTCATGTTAATTACAATCCCCAACCATCTACTAACAACTTTGGCCTCGCCTATTGACAGCTTTTAGTTGTCTGTTGTTGAAAAGACATGTTTTTAAGTCTTGCTTACAGATAGCTTTTAGCTGTACAGTACTATTATTTACAGTGGCTTTGGGTCAGTCCATGGTGGCTTTCTTGAAAATATAATTTGTTTGCTTCCTATTTAATGCTTTTACTTCCTCTTCTTGTATTCGCCCCTCTCCCGGAACACTGCACTTTGCCATCATTCTGATTGGACGACTTATATCTTCCCAAAGCTCACATTCAAATAACTGCTTTTTAATTTCTCCTCCAGCATTTTCTTGCTGTTTCTCTTGTGTGCTGCTCCCCCCAAAGAAATACCCGCTCCTCGCGCACACTGTATTCCTCCCTTCGTCCCCTCCCCATCTCATCTGTTGCTTTTGTCATTTCCACACCTGACTTTTTTCACATTTTTTTCCTTCCCAGGGCTCAAGTTTCTTCATTACTCGCCCACCCTACGCCCTGTAGCCCTCCTTGCGTTTTCACCCACCCAATCTTCTCTTGCTCCACAAACCGCCCATCACATTTGTAAAATAAATAATTAAATACATACTCTTTTTACATTTCCTGAAGAGCCTAGCAGCAGTCATTTGCTGTAGGGCTGCTCATTTTTGAGTGTGTGATGCAGGCCCGGCTCCAGGAATTTTTATTTGGGTGGGCCAAGGGTGCCTTCGAGTGGGCCACTGCGGGCCCAATTTGTTGCTTCTGGAGGTAGCCTACAAGCCCTAGATTACATTATATCTACGTGCAAACAGTCACCAACGGATTGCTTCTGTGTGTATACAGAGCATATGGAGAGTTATTTGAAAGTAAGAGCAATGCCTGGAGCTAACTGCAATCCCTCAAACTGCAGCAGGCCAGGCTTCAAAACAAGAACTTGAATGCCAAGCATATCATAATAACTTTTTCAGTGCTCCGCTTGTTGCCAGGGTCTTTGAACCTAGCCAAACATTTGGCTCAACTGTCTCGGCTCTTCCTGTTAATTTGTTGTCTCACCACCCCTAGAGATGGGCCCATATATCTAGCCAGGCCTACTTCAGGGCCCTCCTTTATCTCTCCTTAGTCTTACAAGGTCCAGTAAAACACATTCTTTTCCAAATCTCTTTATAAACATTAACACTCTCAAAAAGTGTTTCTTTCCCCATCTAATGTCCCTTTGATGGGAAGATGAGGTTTCTGAGTTGGGAGTATCAGGCAAGTAACACTACTCATCCTCCCTCATTGCCTGCCTTCAGAGAGAATCCCTCTTCATTACTACCTTCACCGACCCCGGACTCTACAGCACACTCCCTTCCAGGCCTGATTATCCATTTTGTACCATCCCTCTACCGTGCACCTTATCTCACAGCTGACCTTGGGCCCCAGCCCCATATCAGCCACCATCCGGCTCCATTTTTATTATTCCCAGTAAAAAACATTAGTAAAATCACCTTCAAACTTAAACCATTTAATATAACAGTAAATATAATTAGCATGAACTATAAAATATGTTCCACCGTGGCCCTAATGACCCGACTGCTAATTAAATAAACAAAAACAGAAAGGCCATGACAGCGCCGGCTTTAGCACTGGTGCGAAAGTCTTTATTGGTGCCCACCAATGATCTCTTTCTTCGTAGATACCTTTACTACCACCCTCCACCAGTGCCCCTCATCTCTCCGTAGCTCCCCCCTCCACCCCATGACCTCCTCCTCAGATTCCCTCACTGCCACCCCCCAACAGTGCCCTTCATCTCTCCGTAGCCCCTCCCCCTCATGACCTCCTCCTCAGACTCCCTCACTACCACCCTCCACCAGTGCCCCTTGTAGGAAGGTGGAATCTGACTGCATGGTTACCCCCACTTTTTGCCTGGTGTTTTGCTGGTTTTCGACTTAGTTTGACTGGGAACCTGCTATTCAGGACCCCAGTCTATCTGCTTTCCCCTTTAAATTGATTGCATGTACTTTAGGTACACTCCAGATTGGATTCTGGGGTACCCTTATAAGCCCCTAGTATATGGTATACTATATACCCAGGGCATAGGTACCTCAGGGGCCTCTCAGGGGCTGCAGCATGTATTAAGCCACCCCTGGGAGGCCATTTAAAATGACACAACAGGTCTGCTACAGCAGCCTGTGTAAGGTGGTGTATGCACCCCTTTCTGAGGTATAGGTTCCCTATATCTCTCCATATCACTGCACATATAAACCTATCAGTCACCCCTATGGCAGGCCTTAACAATCCTGAAGGCAGGGTGCTGGGTTTTATGTGAGAGGGTGCAACTGCATGAGCAGAGCCCCTCTACAGCCTTCGGAACCTTTATTCCGGGGTTGTTTGTGATGCAGCCAACCATATACTCTTAAGTGCATTATAACCTCGCGGTAAATGCTAACTTTAAAACGGCTGCATGGAAACATGTCGTGTTTGGTGTCAAACTCCTTGGAATCATACCTCCACACCGGTCACTGGTTTGGGAGGTACGATTCCACCCTACTAGAGGGAGAAACATGGCACCACCGGTATACCCGGTACCAGCTTAACAGAACCCTGGCATCACAAAATGGATGCTGCCAGCCACAGACACGAGTTTGCCCTCCTGCTGCTGGACGAAACTCCGGCAGGAGAGGCTGGACAATAGGTTTCCTGTCACAGGGAGGTGTGACCACCTCCCAGACAGGCTTTAGTGTATTGGGGCTGGGTGGGTGCACTCCAAGAGTGCTTTGATGTCTGCACTGGGGGCACATTTGGTGTCCCTGTGCTTAGTCCAGCTCAAACCGGTTACAGGGGCTACCAGCCCCTGCTCTGGTGCGAAACTGGACAAAGGACATGGGTGTAGCCACCCCTCTGTCCTGACCCTCCCATAGGTGGGTCCCCAGAGTTTGTCCCACCCCTTCCTTGGGTATAAAGTAGGAACCATTGACTACAGGACTTTAGATTACACCTGGACGAAACTCTGCTACAGAAACCAAGTACTTCGACAATCTACACTACGCTGGATGACTGAAGAACCTCCCTTGGAGTAAAGGAGTTACTCCCCTGCAAGGCAGGCACCTGAAACGCATCTGACCGGTTTGCATCTACGCAGCTCCCGATGGACTCTAAAGATTTTGCAACACAGGAGGTGGGTTCCCAAGCTTCCCCAAGGCCGACCAGTGCTCTCAGCAAACCTGAGACCCGTAGCCATTGTGGGGACTGTGGAACCAGAACCCCTGGACACCGTGCACATTTGCAGCAGCATATGCTTTTTGGCGATCCCTGAAGCTGTGCTTTGGGCTACTTGTAGTCCAAGCCCCGAGCAGTGTTTCCACTGAAGATTACTTGCCTACACTCACCGAGTGTCCTGTGGACTAGTATTGTGTGATTCCTCTCGAGGTCCCTTCGCGATCCCTGGTCTGTCAACTGGTGGGTCCCTGAGAAGGCAACTCTAACTTTAATTGGGCTTACCTCGTTGCTCCAGATGTGCCCTGACTCTCCATTGCTTGGGGAGTCCCCTGGATCTTGCTGGTCCGCACCGAAGCATCTTTTCTCTGACCACGTGGGTTGCAGTTGCCAAGACTTGTTGGTGTTCAATCTGGACACTGACCCCCCAGCACTTGACATCCTTCGTGGGACAGCTCACCTCCGGACTTTGGTCATCCTCGACGTCTCCTGGTCCCCGTGACTGCAGAGTCAAGCTTCACCTCTTCACACCTGAAGCACCCGACATCGGTGGGCATTCGTCTATCGTGCCCATGGTCACTGGCTAGTGACCCAGACTCTGTCCCCTCTGCTTTTAGGTTCTTCTCATCTCCGATCCAGGCTTGGATCACACAGGACACTTTTCCTTTTCACGGCAGCAGTACTTTGCAGCACATCGCCATTGGAAACGACGACGATTCCCGACACCATTTGACACCTATGCACCCGGCTTCCCTGGGTGAGGTAACACGAGTACTCCGGTGCTCCCGTGGGTGCTGGCCTTAGAACCTTCTAAGTCTGAAAGGGTTTGCTCAAAGTCCTCTCCTAAGTGTCCTTAACCTTTAAAATTCCAACCGCGACATTCCCATAGGATTGTACAGAGCTTGCGGCTGTGTTCTCACTCTGCACGCGTCCCCGTGGGTCCACTGTGTCACTACCTTGGGTGGTTCCTTGGGGTTCCAGCGATTCTACGTGCTCTAGGCACTGTGTCTAGTCAAGTCGGGGTTGTTATACCACTTTCTTAATATATGGTTTGGTCTCCCCTGGGGCCCACTGTGTATTGTGCTATTTACTGTCGTTCTAGTACTGTGATATTGTGTAACTTGTTCTCTAATCTCATAAAGAGGTTAGTAGAGAGTGTTTAGAAATAAATACATATATTTTATATATACCTTGTGTGGTTCTCCTTTCATTTGGTCATTCAGGAGGTTATAATCTGGTAAACCAAGCTGCTTTACATTCCTTCGGGACTTAGCCTGAAGGCTGCTCTCCATAGCTACCACTAGGATAGCTTTCAATAAAGGTTGTCTTAAACCTAATCATCAATAAGGGTCGTTTGGACTGGTACAAGGTGTCCACTATAACTAGTGGACAGCATATACCAGGCCAACTTCTCACACCCCTCATCTCTCCATAGCTCCCCCCTCCAACCCATGATCTCCTCCTCAGACTCCCTCACTACCACCCTCCACCAGTGCCCCTCATCGCTCCATAGCCCCTCCCCCATGACCTCCTCCTCGGACTCCCTCACTGCCACGCTCCACCAGTGCCCTTCATCTCTCCATAGCCCCCCCTCATGACCTCCTCCTCAGATTCACTCACTACCACCATCCACCAGTGTCCCACATCTCTCCATAGCTCCCACCTCCACCCCATGATCTCCTCCTCGGATTCCCTCATTGCCACCCTCCACCAGTGCCCCTCATCGCTCCATGGCCCCTCCCCCTCATGACCTCCTCCTCAGACTCCCTCACTACCACCCTCCACGAGTGCCCCTCATCTCTCCATAGCTCCCCCCTCCACCCCATGACCTCCTCCTCAGACTCCCTCACTACCACCCTCCACCAGTGCCCCTCATCGCTCCATAGCCTCTCCCCCTCATGACCTCCTCCTCAGACTCCCTCACTACCACCCTCCACCAGTGCCCCTCATCTCTCCGTAGATCCCCCTTCACCCCATGACCTCCTCCTCAGATTCCCTCATTGCCACCCTCCACCAGTGCCCTTCATCTCTCTGTAGCCCCTCCCCCTCATGACCTCCTCCTCAGACTCCCTCACTACCGCCCTCCACCAGAGCCCCTCATCTCTCTGTAACTCCCCCCTCCACCCCATGACCTCCTCCTCAGACTCCCTCACTACCACCCTCCACCAGTGCCCCTCATCATCTCTCCGTAGCTCCCCTTTCACCCCATGACCTCCTCCTCAGATTTCTTCATTAGCACCCTCCACCAGTGCCCCTCATCACTCCGTAGCCCCTCCCCCATGACCTTCTCCTCTGACTCCCTCACTACCTCCCTCCACCAGTGCCCCTCATCGCACCATGGCCCCTCCCCTAATGACCTCCTCCTCAGACTACCTCACTACCTCCCTCCACCAGTGCCCCTCATCGCACCATGGCCCCTCCCCCTAATGACCTCCTCCTCAGACTACCTCACTACCACCCTCCACCAGTGCCCCTCATCTCTCCGCAGCTCCCCCTCCACCCCATGATCTCCTCCTCAGACTCCCTCACTACCTCCCTCCACCAGTGCCCCTCATCGCACCATGGCCCCTCCCCCTCATGACCTCCTCCTCAGACTACCTCACTACCACCCTCCACCAGTGCCCCTCATCTCTCCGCAGCTCCCCCCTCCACCCCATGATCTCCTCCTCGGATTCCCTCACTGCCACCCTCCAACAGTGCCCTTCATCTCTCCATAGCCCCTCCCCCTCATGACCTACTCCTCAGACTCCCTCACTACCACCCTCCACCAGTGCCCCTCATCTCTCCATAGCTGCCCCCTCCCCCTCATGACCTCCTCCTCAGATTCCCTCACTGCCACCCTCCACCAGTGCCCCTCATCGCTCCATAGCCCCTCCACCCCATGACCTCCTCCTCAGACTCCCTCACTACCACCCTCCACCAGTGCCCCTCATCACTCCATAGCCTCTCCCCCTCATGACCTCCTCCTCAGACTCCCTCACTACCACCCTCCACCAGTGCGGCTCATCTCTCCATAGCTCCCCCTTCACCCCATGGCCTCCTCCTCAGATTCCCTCACTGCCACCCTCCACCAGTGCCCCTCATCTCTCCATAGCTCCCCACCTCCACCCCATGATCTCCTCCTCAGATTCCCTCATTGCCACTCTCCACCAGTACCCCTCATCGCTCAACAGCGCCTCCCCCATGACCTCATCCTCGGATTCCCTCACTGCCACCCTCCACCAGTG
Source organism: Calotriton arnoldi (assembly GCA_963921515.1). NCBI lineage: Eukaryota > Metazoa > Chordata > Amphibia > Caudata > Salamandridae > Calotriton > Calotriton arnoldi. The sequence continues at coordinate 6,021 of CAWUFW010026331.1, read as the reverse complement.
CCCTTCATCTCCCCATAACCCCTTCCCCTCATGACCTCCTCCTCAGATTCCCTCACTACCACCATCCACCAGTGCCCCTCATCTCTCCATAGCTCCCCACTCCACCCCATGATCTGCTCCTCGGATTCCCTCATTGCCACCCTCCACCAGTGCCCCTCATCACTCCATAGCCCCAACCCCATGACCTCCTCCTTTGACTCCCTCACTACCACCCTCCACCAGTGCTCCTCATCTCTCTGTAGCTCCCCCCTCCACCCCATGACCTCCTCCTCAGATTCCCTCACTGCCACCCTCCACCAGTGCCCCTCATCACTCCATAGCCCCTCCCCCATTACCTCCTCCTCAGACTCCCTCACTACCACCCTTCACCAGTGCCCCTCATCTCTCCCTAGCTCCACCCCTCCCCCCCATGACCTCCTCCTCAGACTCCCTCACTATCACCCTCCACCAGTGCCCCTCATCTCTCTGTAACTCCCCCCTCCACCCCATGACCTCCTCCTCAGACTCCCTCACTACCACCCTCCACCAGAGCCTCTCATCGCTCCATAGCATCTCCCCCTCATGACCTCCTCCTCAGACTACCTCACTACCAAACTCCACCAGTGCCCCTCATCTCTCAGTAGCTCCCCCCTCCACCCCATGATCTCCTCCTTGGATTCCCTCACTGCCACTCTCCACCAGTGCCTCTCATCTCTCTGTAGCTCCCCCCTATGACCTCCTCCTCAGACTACCTCACTACCACCCTCCACCAGTGCCCCTCATCTCTCCGTAGCTACCCCCTCCACCCCATGATCTCCTCCTTGGATTCCCTCACTGTCACTCTCCACCAGTGCCCCTCATCACTCCGTAGCTCCCCCCTCCACCCCATGACCTCCTTCTCAGACTCCTTCACTACCACCCTCCACCAGTGCCCCTCATCTCTCCATAGCTCCCCCCTCCACCCCATGACCTCCTCGTCAGATTCCCTCATTGCCACCCTCCACCAGTGCCCTTCATCACTCCGTAGCCCCTCCCCCTCATGACCTCCTCCTCAGACTCCCTCACTACCACCCTCCACTAGTGCCCCTCATCTCTCCATAGCTCCCCCCTCCACCCCATGACCTCCTCCTCAGATTCCCTCACTGCCACGCTCCACCAGTGCCGCTCATCTCTCCGTAGCTCCCCCCTCCACCCCATGACCTCCTCCTCAGATTCCCTCACTGCCACCCTCCACCAGTGCCCCTCATCTCTCCAAATCCCCACCCCCTCATGACCTCCTCCTCAGTTTCCCTCACTGCCACCCTTCACCAGTGACCATCATCGCTCTATAGCCCCTCCCGATGATCTCCTCCTCTGATTCCCTCACTGCCACCCTCCACCAGTGCCCTTCATCTCTCCGTAGCCCCTCCCCCTCATGACCTCCTCCTCAGACTCTCTCACCACCACCCTCCACCAGTGCCCCTCATCTCTCCATAGCTCCCCCCTTCAACCCATAATCTTCTCCTCAGACTCCCTCACTGCCACCCTCCACCAGTGCCCCTCATCGCTCCATAGCCTCTCCCCCTCAGGACCTCCTCCTCAGACTCCCTCACTACCACCCTCCACCAGTGCCCCTCATCTCTCCATAGCTCCCCCTTCACCCCATGACCTCCTCCTCAGATTCCCTCATGCCACCCTCCACCAGTGCACCTCATCTCTACGTAGTCTCCCTCCATGACCTCCTCCTCAGACTCCCTCACTACCACCCTCCACCAGTGCCCCTCATCTCTCCATAGCTCCCCCCTCCACCCCATGATCTCCTCCTTGGATTCCCTCATTGCCACCCACCACCAGTGCCCCTCATCGCTCCATAGCCCCTCCCCCATGACCTCCTCCTCGGATCCCTCACTGCCACCCTCCACCAGTGCCCTTCATCTCTCCATAGCCCCTCCCCCTCATGACCTCCTCCTCAGATTCACTCACTACCACCATCCACCAGTGCCCCTCATCTCTCCATAGCTCCCCCCTCCACCCCTTTATCTCCTTCTCGGATTCCCTCATTGCCATCCTCCACCAGTGCTCTTCATCTCTCTGTAGCCCCTCCCCCTCATGACCTCCTCCTCCTCAGACTCCCTCACTACCGCCCTCCACCAGTGCCCCTCATCTCTCTGTAACTTCCCCCTCCACCCCATGACCTCCTCCTCAGACTCCCTCACTACCACCCTCCACCAGCACCCCTCATCTCTCCGTAGCTCCCCCCTCCACCCCATGATCTCCTCCTCGGATGCCCTCACTACCACCCTCCACCAGTGCCCCTCATCGCTCCATAGCCTCTCCCCCCATGACCTCATCCTCAGACTCCCTCATTACCACCCTCCACCAGTGCCGCTCATCACTCCATAGCCCCTCCCCCATGACCTCCTCCTCTGACTCCCTCACTACCACCCTCCACCAGTGCCCCTCAACTCTCCGTAGCTTCCCCCCTCCACCCCATGATCTCCTCCTCGGATTCCCTCATTGCCACCCGCCACCAGTGCTCCGTATTGTCCATAGCCCCTCCACCATGACCTCCTCCTCAGACTCCCTCACTACCACCTTCCACCAGTTCCCCTCATCGCTCCATAGCCTCTCACCCTCATGACCTTCTCCTCAGACTCCCTCACTACCGCCCTCCACCTGTGCCCCTCATCTCTCCATAGCTGCCCCCTCCCCCTCATGACCTCCTCCTCAGATTCCCTCACTGCCACCCTCCACCAGTGCCCCTCATCGCTCCATAGCCCCTCCCCCATGACCTCCTCCTCAGATGCCCTCACTACCACCCTCCTCCAGTGCCCCTCATCGCTCCATAGCCTCTCCCCCCATGACCTCCTCCTCAGACTGTGAGGAGTTGGCCTGGTATATGCTGTCCACTAATTAAAGTGGGCACCTTGCACGAGCCCAAACGACCCTTATTGATGATTAGGTCAAAAACAACCTTTATAGAAAGCTATCCTAGTGGTAGCTGTGGATAGCAGCCTTCAGGCTAAGTCTTGAAGGAATGTAAAGCAGCTTGTTTTACCAGAACAGAACCTCCTGAATGACCAAATGAAAGGAGAACCACACAAGTGTTATTATAAACATATGTATTTATTAAAGTCAAAGAAGAACCAACGGCGGACCTTCTGCACCGCACCTCACACCTGTTCCGATGTGTACAATCGCCGTGCAAACAACCCCAACACCAGCCGTTGCTTGGTGTAATTGTGCTCCAGATCAACAAAATACTATATTTTCAACTGGGGGTGCACGGCTCAAAAGAGAGTCCAATTCAGCAATTGTAGATTTATAAATAACTTCTTTATTTCATTTCAGATATAAGTCATCTGACATAACACGCCGGAAGCAGCCCTGCTACTGAACAGAGGGTTTGCGTTTACGCCAGCAAAGACTTGGTTGCTCGCAAGAGGGACTCACTTAGCCCCCTAAGAGTGGTTTTACTATACCACGTCGTCATTCTTCATGATGGATTTATGACTTAGGCAAACAACAAAGGAGTGTGACACTAATGCAAGAAGAGCACGCATGTATCCTTCTTAACTATAGTGTTAAATAAGAAAAAACCACCTTCGGTTTTTCTGAAGGCCCTCACTCACCAACCTGGTTGGTGACATGCTTCATCATCGGGCCCCACCAGGAGTGGCCGAATGCCACCCTAGTGTGCTACAACGCCAGTGTTACTGCGGAGCTGGTTAAGTGATTGGTGAAAAGTGAAATGAGTGAATTTAAAAAGTCCAAATTGTAACAAAAAATCTTTTATTTATTTTGCCAATTAGACGTAATTAAAAACAAGTGTGGGATAAAGGACCAAATTACAAGTCCATTTTTATCCTCAAGTGTAGGTCAACATGTTTCTGCCTTTAAGTGACAATTCGTCAGGCATTCGTCAGGACCAGTGAATGTGGTGAATCAACCCGGCGGTATGGGCGCACTAAGGCCTAACCAAGGATTGCAAGTGTAAAAAATCAAAACACTAAAAGGATTCCCTTAGTTTAAAGAGGAACCGAGTTTATTAGATAGTGCTAGCACTCAATGCACCATAGGTCTCGGGAGGAGGGTGATGACGCATTGGCACAACGCCCTGTCCGCCAGGCACCCGTTTGGAACCTAGGAGAAGCCTCTCTAGCCGGACCCCGAAGAACCCCAACACCAGCCGTTGCTTGGTGTAATTGTGCTCCAGATCAACAAAATACAATATTTTCAACTGGGGGTGCACGGCTCAAAAGAGAGTCCAATTCAGCAATTGTAGATTTATAAATAACTTCTTTATTTCATTTCAGATATAAGTCATCTGACATAACACGCCGGAAGCAGCCCTGCTACTGAACAGAGGGTTTGCGTTTACGCCAGCAAAGACTTGGTTGCTCGCAAGAGGGACTCACTTAGCCCCCTAAGAGTGGTTTTACTATACCACGTCGTCATTCTTCATGATGGATTTATGACTTATACACGCAAGATCCACACTTAAGAAAAGAATTCTGGAATACACTAAATCTTGGACACAGTAATCACTGTTGCCCTTTACTGTGCAAATATCACTGGAGTACTAGAACCCATTCCGGGTCAGAAATACAACCGGAACGGAGGAGCCATACAAAGATATTACAGCCCTGATGAAGTTCCTAGTATAGGAATGAAACGCGTTGGCTGGAGTTGTTATGTCAGATGACTTATATCTGAAATGAAATAAAGAAGTTATTTATAAATCTACAATTGCTGAATTGGACTCTCTTTTGAGCCGTGCACTCCCAGTTGAAAATATAATATGTATTTATTACTAAACACTCTCTACTAATCTCTACACGAGATTAGAACATAAAGCACACAATATTTCATCAATAGAACGTCAGTAAGTAGCACAATACACAGCGGGCTCCGGGGGTGGACCGAACCATATACTAAGAAAGTGGTATAAAAACCACGACTTCAATAGACACCATGCCTAGAGCACGTAGAATCGCTGGGACCCCAAGGAACCACCCACAGGAGTGACACAGGGAGCCCTCGTAGGACGGGTGCAGTGTGGGAACACAGACGCGTGCTCCGTACAACTCTATAGGAAAGTCGCAGTTGGAAAATTAAAGTTTAAGGACACTTCTGAGAGGACTTCAAGCAAACCCTTTGGAACATAGAAGGTTCTAAGAGCAGCACCCTTGTGAGTACCGAGGTACCCGTGTTACCTATCCCAGAGGAGCTGGGTGCATAGGGATCAAGTGGTTTCGGAAACCTTCGTCGTTTTCAATGGCGTGCTGCGAAGAAGTACTGCTGCTGGGAAGATGAAAAGTGTCCAGTGGAATCCAAGCCTGGATCCGAGGTGAGAAGAACCTGAAAGCAGAGGGGACAGAGTCTGGGTCACTTCAGGGTGACCAGGGGCACGATAGACGAATGCCCACCGATGTCGGGTGCTTCAGGTGTGAAGATAGAATGTATGACGTTACTACTCATACATATACAACGTGGTATTTTACATCGCGTTTGTTACAACGCAAGTCGTTACAACGACTTGCGCTGGAGGGCGCTGGACTTAGGAATAGTATGAGTTACTATTCCAACTCCAGTTTACGTACAGTAGGGAAGGTGTTGGAATAGTAAATCACACTATTCGTTAGGTTAGAGCGCCATCCAGCGCAAGTCGTTGTAACGACTTGCGTTGTAATGCCCGCGATGTAAAGGCATTGCGATGCAATGCCCGCGTTGTAAAGGATGTTTCCCGTGAAGATAGGATGCTTGACTCTGCAGCCATGGGGACCAGGAGCAGTCGACGACGACCAAAGTCCGGGGGTGAGCTGTCCCACGAAGGATGTCGAGTGCTGAGTGGTCAGTGTCCGGATTGAACACCAGCAAGCCTTGGCAAAGGCAACCCACGCGGTCAGAGGAAACAGGTTACGGTGTGGACCAGCAAGGTCCAGGAGACTCTCCAAGCTATGGGGAGTCAGGGCACGTCTGGAGCAACCAAGGAAGCCCAAGGAAATTCAAAGTGACCCTCGCCAGGACCCACAGGCCAACGGATTGCATTGTGATTGCATT
>CAWUFW010026330.1:0-34598 GCA_963921515.1 Calotriton arnoldi | reverse complement strand
AGAGGTGCAGAAACAGGCAAGAGATGTGCAGAAAGAGGGAACCGGGGTGCAGAAAGAGGCAAGAGAGGCGCAGAAAGAGGGAAGAGGGGTGCAGAAAGAAATGAGAGGGGTGCAGAAAGAAGCAAGTGAGGTGCAGAAATAGGCAACAAAAATGCAGAAAGAGGCAAGACAGTTGTAGAAACAGGCAAGAGAAGTGCAGAAAGAGGCAAGAGGTGTGCTGAAAGAAGCAACAGAGGTTCAGCAAGAAGCAAGAGAACTGTTGAAAGAGACATAAGAGTTGCAGTAAGAAACAAGAGATGTGCAGAAAAAAGCAAGATAAGTGCATAAAGAGGCAAGTGAGGTGTAGAAAGAGGCAAAAGAGGTACAGAAAGAGGCAAGAGAGGTGCAGAAAGAGGCAAGTGAGGTGCAGAAACAGGCAATAGGGGTGCAGAAAGAGGCAAGCAGAAGTGCAGAAAGAAGCAACAGAGGTGCAGAAGGAGGCAAGAGAACTGCAGAAAGAGGCAACAGAGTTGCAGAAACTGGCAAGAGAGTACAAAAAAGGAAGAGGGGTGCAGAAAGAGGCAACAAAGGTGGAGAAAGAAGCAAGAGAGGTGCTGAAAGAGGCAAGAGAGTTGTAGAAACAGGCAAGAGAGGTGCAGAAAGAGGGAAAGGGGTGCAGACAGAGGCAAGGGAGGTGCAGAAAGAGGGAACAGTGGTGCAGAAAGAGGCAAGAGTGGTGCAGAAAGAAGCAAGATACATGCAGAAAGAAGCAAGAGAAGTGCAGAAAGAGGCATGAGAAGTGTAGAACGAGGCAAGAGATGTGCAGAAAGAGGCAAGGTAGGTGCAGAGAGAGTGAACAGTGGTACAGAAAGAGGCAAGAGAGGTGCAGAAAGAGGCAAGAGGGGTGTAGAAAGAAGCGAGTGAGGTGTAGAAAGAGGCAAGAGAGGTGCAGAAACAGGCAAGAGAAGTGCAGAAAGAGGCAAGAGAAGTGCTGAAAGAAGCAACAGAGGTGCAGAAAGAAGCAAGAGAAGTGATGAAAGAGGCAAGAGAGTTGCAGAAAGAAACAAGAGAGGGACAGAAAGAAGCAAGAGAGGTGCAGCAAGAGGCAAGAGAGGTACAGAAAGAGATAAGTGAGGTGCAGAAACAGGCAAGAGGTGTGCAGGAAGAGGCAAGAGAAGTGCAGAAAGAAGAAACTGAGGTACAGAAGGAGGCAAGAGAACTGCAGAAAGAGGCAAGAGAGTTGCAGAAACAGGCAAGAGAGGTGCAGAAAAAGGGAACAGGGGTGCAGAAAGAGGCAAGAGAGGTGTAGAAAGAGGGGTGCAGAAAAAGGCAAGATGGGTACAGAAAGAAGCAAGAGAGGTGAAGAAAGAAGCAAGAGAAGTGCTGAAAGAAGCAACAGAGGTGCAGAAAGAAGCAAGAGAAGAGACAAGAGAGTTGCAGAAAGAAACAAGACAGGTACAGAAAAAAGCAAGCAAGAGAAGTGCAGTAAGAAGCAAGTAAGGTGCAGAAAGAGGCAAGAGAGTTGCATAAACAGACAAGAGAGGTGCAGAAAGAGGGAACAGGGGTGCAGAAAGAGGGAAGGGAGGTGCAGAAAGAGGGAAGAGGGGTGCATAAAGAAGCAAGAGAAGTGCAGAGAGAAGCGACAAAGGTGCAGAAAGAGGCAAGAGGGGTGCAGAAACAGGCAAGAGGTGGGCAGAAAGAGGGAACAGGGGTACAGAAAGAGGTAAGAGAGGTGCAGAAAGAAGGAACAGGGGTGCAGAAAGAGGCAATAGAAGTGCAGAAAGAGGGAAGAGGGGTGCATAAAAAGTGAAGAGAGGTGCAGAAAGAAGCAACAGAGGTGCAGCAAGAGTCAAGAGGGGTGCAGAAGGAGACAAGAGAAGTGCTGAAAGAGGCAAGAGGGTTGCAGAAACAGGCAAGAGAGGTGCAGAAAGAGGGAACAGGGGTGCAGACAGAGGCAAGGGAGGTGCAGAAAGAGGGAACAGGGATGCAGAAAGAGGCAAGAGGGGTGCAGAAAGAAGCAAAGGAGGCGCAGAAAGAAGCCTGAGAAGTGCAGAAAGAGGCATGAGAAATGCAGAAAGAGGCAAGAGAGGTACAGAAAGAGGCAAGATAGGTGCAGAGAGAGTGAACAGGGGTACAGAAAGAGACAAGAGAGTTGCAGAAAGAAACAAGCGGGATACAGAAAAAAACAAGGGAGGTGCAGAAGGAGGCAAGAGAGGTACAGAAAGAGGCAAGTGAGGTGCAGAAACAGGCAAGAGGTGTGCAGATAGAGGCAAGAGAAGTACAGAAAGAAGTAACTGAGGTGCAGAAGGAGGCAAGAGAACTGCAGAAAGAGGCAAGAGAGTTGCAGAAACAGGCAAGGGAGGTGCAGAAAGAGGGATCAGGGTTGCAGATAGAGGCAAGAGAGTTGCAGAAACAGGCAAGTGAGGTGCAGAAAGAGGGAACAGGGGTGCAGAAAGAGGCAAGAGAGGTGTAGAAAGAGGGGTGCAGAAAAAGGGAAGAGGGGTACAGAAAGAAGCAAGAGAGGTGCAGAAAGAATCAAGAGAAGTGCTGAAAGAAGCAACAGAGGAGCAAAAAGAGGGAACAGGGGTGCAGACAGAGGCAAGGAAGGTACAGAAAGGGGCAACAGGGGTACAGAAAGAGGCAAGAGAGGTGCAGAAAGAAGCAAGAAAAGTCCAGAAAGGAGCAAGAGAAGTGCAGAAAGAGGCAAGAGAAGTGCAGAAAGAAGCAAGAGAAGTGCTGAAAGAAGCAACAGAGGTGCAGAAAGAAGCAAGAGAAGTGATGAAAGAGACAAGAGAGTTGCAGAAAGAAACAAGACAGGTACAGAAAAAAGCAAGAGAAGTGCAGTAAGAAGCATGTAAGGTGCAGAAAGAGGCAAGAGAGTTGCAGAAACAGACAAGAGAGGTGCAGAAAGAGGGAACAGGGGTGCAGAAAGAGGCAAGAGAGGTGTAGAAAGAGGGAAGAGGGGTGCAGAAAAAGGAAAGAGAGGTACATAAAGAAGGAACAGAAATGCAGATAGAGGCAAGAGAAGTGCAGAAAGAAGCAAGGGAGGTGCACAGAGAGACAAGAGACATGCACAAAGATACAGGAGAGGTACAGAAAGAGGGAAGACTGCAGAAAGAGGCAACAGGGGTGCAGAAAGAAGCAAGAGAGGTGCAGAAAGAAGCAAGAGAAGTGCAGAAAGAGGCGAGAGAAGTGCAGAAAGAGGCGAGAGAGGTACAGAAAGAGGCAAGAGAGAGTGCTGAAAGAGGCAAGAGAGGTGCAGAAAGACGCAAGAAGAGGTCTAGAAAGAAGCAAGAGAGGTACAGACAAAAGCAAGAGAAGTGCAGAAAGAAGCAACAGGGGTGCAGAAAGAGGCAAGTGGGGTGCTGAAAAAGGCAAGAGAGGTGCAGAAAGAAGCAACAGAGGTGCAGAAGGAGGCAAGAGAACTGCAGAAAGATGCAAAAGAGTTGCAGAAAAAGGCAAGAGAGGTGCAGCAAGAGGGAACAGGGATGCAGACAGAGGCAAGGGAGGTATAGAAATTGGGAGCAGGAGTGCAGAAAAAAGCAGGCAGGAGAAGTGCAGAAAGAAGCAAGAGAAGTGCTGAAAGAAGCAACAGAGGTGCCGAAAGAAGCAAGAGAAGTGATAGAAAGAGACAAGAGAGTTGCAGAAAGAAACAAGAGAGGTACAGAAAGAAGCAAGAGAAGTGCAGTAAGAAGCAAAGGAGGTACAGAAAGAGGCAAGAGAGATGCAGAAAGAGGGAAGGGAGGTGCAGAAAGAGGGAAGAGGGGTGCAGAAAAAGGCAAGAGAGGTGCAGAAAGAAGCAAGAGAGGTGCAGAAGGAAGCAAGAGAAGTGCAGAAAGAGGAAACAGAGGTGCGGAAAGAAGCAAGAGGGGTGCAGAAACAGGCATGAGGTGTTCAGAAAGAGCCAAGAGAAGTGCAGAAAAAAGCATCAGAGGTGCAGAAGGAGGCAAGAGAAGTGCAGAAAGAGCCAAAAGAGTTGGAGAAACAGGCAAGAGGGGTGCAGAAGGAGGCAAGAGAAGTGCCGAAAGAGGCAAGAGAGTTGCAGAAACAGGCAAGAGAGGTGCAGAAAGAGGGAACAGGGATGCAGACAGAGGCAAGGGAGGTGCAGAAAGAGGGAACAGGGGTGCAGAAAGAGGCAAGAGAGGTGTGGGAAGAGGGGTGCAGAAAAAGGCAAGAGAAGTGCAGAAAGAAGCAACAGAGGTGCAGAAGGAGGCAAGAGAACTGCAGAAAGATGCAAAAGATTTGCAGAAACAGGCAAGAGAGGTGCAGAAAGAGGGAACAGGGATGCAGACAGAGGCAAGGGAGGTATAGAAAAAGTAAGAGAAGTGCAGAAAGAAGCATGAGAAATGCAGAAAGAGGCAAGGGAGGTACAGAAAGAGGCAAGATAGGTGCAGAGAGAGTGAACAGGGGTACAGAAAGAGGGAAGAGAGGTTCAGAAAGAGGGAAGAGAGGTGCAGAAAGAGGCATGAGAAGTGCAGAAAGAAGCAACTGAGGTGCAGAAAGAAGCAAGAGAAGTGCAGAAAGAGGCAAGAGAGGTGCAGAAAGAGGGAAGAGAGGTGCAGAAAGAGGCAAGAGGGATGCAGAAAGAAGCAAGTGAGGTGTAGAAAGAGGCAAAGGAGGTACAGATAGGGGCAAGAGAGGTGCAGAAACAGGCAAGAGAAGTGCAGAAAGAGGCAAGAGAAGTGATGAAAGAGACAAGAGAGTTGCAGAAAGAAACAAGAGAGGTACAGAAAAAAGCAAGAGAGGTGCAGCAAGAGAGGTACAGAAAGAGGCAAGTGAGGTGCAGACACAGGCAAGAGAGATGCAGAAAGAAGCAAGAGAGGTGCAGAAAGAAGCAAGAGAAGTGCAGAAAGAAGCAACAGAGGTGCAGAAAGAGGCAAGAGGGGTGCTGAAGGAGCTAAGAGAAGTGCTGAAAGAGGCAAGAAAGTTGCAGAAACAGGCAAGAGAGGTGCAGAAAGAGGGAACAGGGGTGCAGACAGAGGCAAGGGAGGTACAGAAAGAGGGACAGGGGTACAGAAAGAGACAAGAGGGGTGCAGAAAGAAGCAAGTGAGGTGTAGAAAGAGGCAAAGGAGGTACAGATAGGGGCAAGCGAGGTGCAGAAACAGGCAAGAGAAGTGCAGAAAGAGGCAAGAGAAGTGATGAAAGAGACAAGAGAGTTGCAGAAAGAAACAAGAGAGGTACAGAAAAAAGCAAGAGAGGTGCAGCAAGAGAGGTACAGAAAGAGGCAAGTGAGGTGCAGACACAGGCAAGAGAGATGCAGAAAGAAGCAAGAGAGGTGCAGAAAGAAGCAAGAGAAGTGCAGAAAGAAGCAACAGAGGTGCAGAAAGAGGCAAGAGGGGTGCTGAAGGAGCTAAGAGAAGTGCTGAAAGAGGCAAGAAAGTTGCAGAAACAGGCAAGAGAGGTGCATAAAGAGGGAACAGGGGTGCAGACAGAGGCAAGGGAGGTGCAGAAAGAGGGACAGGGGTACAGAAAGAGACAAGAGGGGTGCAGAAAGAAGCAAGGGAGGTGCACAAAGAAGTAAGAGAAGTGCAGAAAGAAGCATGAGAAATGCAGAAAGAGGCAAGGGAGGTACAGAAAGAGGCAAGATAGGTGCAGAGAGAGTGAACAGGGGTACAGAAAGAGGGAAGAGAGGTTCAGAAAGAGGGAAGAGAGGTGCAGAAAGAGGCATGAGAAGTGCAGAAAGAAGCAACTGAGGTGCAGAAAGAAGCAAGAGAAGTGCAGAAAGAGGCAAAAGAGGTGCAGAAACAGGCAAGAGATGTGCAGAAATAGGGAACCGGGGTGCAGAAAGAGGCAAGAGAGGCGCAGAAAGAGGGAAGAGGGGTGCAGAAAGAAATGAGAGGGGTGCAGAAAGAAGCAAGTGAGGTGCAGAAATAGGCAACAAAAATGCAGAAAGAGGCAAGACAGTTGTAGAAACAGGCAAGAGAAGTGCAGAAAGAGGCAAGAGGTGTGCTGAAAGAAGCAACAGAGGTTCAGCAAGAAGCAAGAGAACTGTTGAAAGAGACATAAGAGTTGCAGTAAGAAACAAGAGATGTGCAGAAAAAAGCAAGATAAGCGCAGAAAGAGGCAAGTGAGGTGTAGAAAGAGGCAAAAGAGGTACATAAAAAGGCAAGAGAGGTGCAGAAAGAGGCAAGTGAGGTGCAGAAACAGGCAATAGGGGTGCAGAAAGAGGCAAGCAAAGTGCAGAAAGAAGCAACAGAGGTGCAGAAGGAGGCAAGAGAACTGCAAAAAGAGGCAACAGAGTTGCAGAAACTGGCAAGAGAGGTACAAAAAAAGGAAGAGGGGTGCAGAAAGAGGCAACAAAGGTGGAGAAAGAAGCAAGAGAGGTGCTGAAAGAGGCAAGAGAGTTGTAGAAACAGGCAAGAGAGGTGCAGAAAGAGGGAAAAGGGGTGCAGACAGAGGCAAGGGAGGTGCAGAAAGAGGGAACAGTGGTGCAGAAAGAGGCAAGAGTGGTGCAGAAAGAAGCAAGATACATGCAGAAAGAAGCAAGAGAAGTGCAGAAAGAGGCATGAGAAGTGTAGAACGAGGCAAGAGATGTGCAGAAAGAGGCAAGGTAGGTGCAGAGAGAGTGAACAGTGGTACAGAAAGAGGCAAGAGAGGTGCAGAAAGAGGCAAGAGGGGTGTAGAAAGAAGCGAGTGAGGTGTAGAAAGAGGCAAGAGAGGTGCAGAAACAGGCAAGAGAAGTGCAGAAAGAGGCAAGAGAAGTGCTGAAAGAAGCAACAGAGGTGCAGAAAGAAGCAAGAGAAGTGATGAAAGAGGCAAGAGAGTTGCAGAAAGAAACAAGAGAGGGACAGAAAAAAGCAAGAGAGGTGCAGCAAGAGGCAAGAGAGGTACAGAAAGAGATAAGTGAGGTGCAGAAACAGGCAAGAGGTGTGCAGGAAGAGGCAAGAGAAGTGCAGAAAGAAGAAACTGAGGTACAGAAGGAGGCAAGAGAACTGCAGAAAGAGGCAAGAGAGTTGCAGAAACAGGCAAGAGAGGTGCAGAAAAAGGGAACAGGGGTGCAGAAAGAGGCAAGAGAGGTGTAGAAAGAGGGGTGCAGAAAAAGGCAAGAGGGGTACAGAAAGAAGCAAGAGAGGTGAAGAAAGAAGCAAGAGAAGTGCTGAAAGAAGCAACAGAGGTGCAGAAAGAAGCAAGAGAAGATCAAGTATGGGTTTTCAAATATTTGAAAACCCATACTTGATCTGAATAGGACATACTCGCCTGTGGACCTAAGGATCTCAATATCTGCTGCTAGGACATTTATTTATTTGATAAATATTTTTGTGAAATTCTTGATGACTACAAAGGGTGTGCTATGACTGTGTTTTTATAAATGTTAATGTGCATGTTCTTGTAACTTGCCGATAGCACCGTATGGTAGTAGGTGCTTTCAGTTATTTGAGCACCCCATGATCTTTTACCGTACTGAACAAAATTCACGCTTATACGAGTCATTTACTATACTGTTTCTTTTTGATGTGCGGTGTTTTCCCTTTAGGGAGTGCTACTACCAATCGTTATTTTATGAATATTTGATATATATACCTGTGTGGTGTCTTTTCATTTGGTGATTCAAGAGATTATATGGTAAAACAAGCTGCTTTACATTCCTTCAAGACTTAGCCTGAAGGCTGCTCTCCACAGCTACCACTAGGATAGCTTTCTTTAAAAGGTTGTCTTAAACCTATCTACCATAAGAGTCGATTTGCCCTGGTGCAAGGTGTCCACTTTAATTAGTGAACAGCATATACCAGGCCAACTTCTCACATTGGTGGGCAGCGTGTGGGATTCCAGCTTGCCATTGTTTTACCAGAAAATCTCTATTTGAATTACTAACTGAAAACCATTATAGGTACTCAAGGTACATATAAAGTCAAGCTTAGTATCAATAAGTTCTACTGAACTTAGAGCTGTGTGCCAAGGGATAGCACACCCTTTCCACAGCTCAAGCTAGGATCAGTAGGCCACAAACTAGTGTAGGTAGTACAACACTGCACAACACTAGAATGTCCTTAAAGGGTGGACCCAGTGGATCCACTCAGCCTCAGTATAAGGACATGGCTTTCTCTGACTTGAGAGCCATGTGTGTTGAAAGACACCTGAGGCTAGGACAGAGTCCCTCAACACTGCACCTGATAGATCTGCTGACAGCAGATGACCTTAGATTGGCTCTAGGAGCTAAAGGGTCTGAATCAGTGGGTGGGTCAGTCATAGTATCTGGGTCAGATGATGAAAATCAGAATGACCAAGACTCTGTGATTGAAGGGCCAGGCTTCAAGGGGCCTGAAAAGGACAGAGGAATTCTCCCTAAGAGAACTGACAGAGAGGAGGAGAGGCACAGATCCCCTTCCAGGAATCTGACCACTCTTATCACTCTGGCAGAGAATTTGTCCAGCAGAGGAGCTCATACTTTTCCTTAAGAGAGACCTCCTCTGAGAGAAGGTGCAAACTGCTCCAGTATGAGGAAGCCAAAGTGGCCCTCAGAACCAAGCAGTTGGCACTGGATAGGGAAGCCCTGGAGATCCAGAGAGCTTCTAGAAGAGAGGGGTTAGAACCCCCTGGTGGCAGCAACAGTGTCCCTAGAGGCAGAGAATATATTCCTGACCATAGGAACCTGAGCAAGGTTGTTCCTCCCTACCAGAGTGGGGATGATATCCACAAGTGGATAACTGCTATGGAGAGGGCCTGTAGAGTACAGCAGGTCCCCCAAAAGCAGTGGGCAGCAATCTTGTGGCTCTCCTTTTCAGATAAAGGAAGAGACAAGCTCCTCACTGTTAGAGAGGAGGATGCTGATGATTATGAGGTCCTGAAGAGTGCACTGATAGATGGGTTTGGCTTAACCACTGAGCAGTACAGGTTGAAGTTCAGAGATACCCAGAAGGCACAGACTCAGGACTGGACAGACTTTGTAGATTGTGCATCCAAGGCTCTGGAGGGTTGGCTGGTTGGCAGTAGGGTTACTGATTTCAAAGGATTTTATAATCTAATGATGAGAGAACAGATCCTTAATAATTGTCAAAACCAGCTTTTACACCAGTACCTGGTGGACTCTGATCTGACCTCTCCCCAAGAATTGGGAAAGAAGGCAGACAAATGGGTCAGAACCAGAGTAAGGCCTAAGAATCAGGGTGGTGACCACAAGAAAGATTCTACCAAGTCCCAAGAGAAAGGTGGGGATAAATCTAAGGATAAGTCCACTACAGGGCCCCAAAAGTCCTCTTCTGGGGGTGGGTCCCAAACTCCTTCCTCTCCTGAAAAGAAACCCTATTGCCATGTCTGTAAAAAGCCTGGGCACTGGAAATCTGATCCCAGTTGTCCCAGGATTGGCAATAAAGAAAATGTTCCTCCAACAACTACTACCACCCCTCCTGGTACTACCAGTAGTAATCCTCCAGTTGGGAGTAGTGCACCCAAAAAGTTAGGTGCTTTTGCAAGAGGAACAGAGGTGGGCCCTAGTTTAGACAGGACCCCTCAACAGACTCCTCAGACTCTGATGGTGGTATAGGATTTGCCACCTTTACCATGGGTCCCACAGCATTGGGCAGGTACAGACTGGAGCCAATAATTAATGGTCAGAAAGCTGTGGCATTTAGGGACACAGGGGCTAGTGTCACCATGGTGGCAGGGAAACTAGTCCCCCTCACCAGCTTTTACCTGAGTTTAAATACCAGGTGACCAACATTGATGGTGTCAGAACAGATCACCCCATGGCCATAGTCAATCTCAGCTGGGAGGGGGTCACAGGCCCAAAAAGAGTGGCAGTGACCCCAACCTTACCTGTAGATTGCCTGATGGGCAATGATCTGGAAATTTCAGCCTGGGCTGAAATTGAACACCAAACCCATCTGAGGATGTTGGGTGTCCCTGTAAAGGTTAGGGGGGCTGTGATGGCCACAGCCCCAGCCCAAGATTATGGAGAGATGGAGCCTGGAAGAATGGCCCACTCTCCCCCAAAAGAGAGCACAAGGGTTGAAGAAAAGTCTTCTTCCCCCAGACAGTAGGTAAGGGTCAGCCTCCTCAGGGAACTGACCCTACCCCTAGTGAAGGAACTGCCCCAGAGGTAGTCAGGCCTGGCCTGGCCACACCCCTGATGGCAGAGGACCCTTCCAAGGTGGTACCCAGTCTGGAGCAGGTAAACTGCCCCTCTCTACCCTGCCTCAGTCAGCCCAGGGCTGCAGAGGTCAGGGAGGTCAGTGGACCCCCAGGGCCCCCTGTCCAGAGGAACCCCCCATCAGCAGATAAGGGGCACCCAGTCTAGTAGCCCTAGCCAGGTGAACATTCCTCAACCCACTGAGGGATCCCCCATACCTTTATGTAGGGACCTCCCCAGAAGGACTCTGTTAGGCAAGGGCAAACCTGGGACCAAAAGGTTCCAAACCTGCCATGTCCCTCCAGTAGTCCATTCAAAGGGACCCAACCCCCAGCTGTAGGCAGCCAAAGGTTGACCCTTAGAGCAAAATGCAACTCAGTCATGGAAAGACAGGCATACATGGTGACCAGTGATCTGAGGAAGCTGAGGCCAACATTCCTAGGGCCTCACTTCCCTACTCAGACACCTCACCAGCCTTGTACTTTACCAGAGCACACCAGAGGTAGTGATTCCCCATGGTGGAGACCCTCTCACACCCTTAGGGTGAGGGATTGCTTAGTGGACCATCAGACAGGGGGCAACCATGCTAGTGCAGGTGCTTCCTTATATGGCCACTTAGTCAATAAAGGCTCAACTGGCCAAGGTTAGCCTTATCTCCTTTCGTTTGGGGGGTTATGTAGGAAGGTGGAATCTGACTATATGGTTGCCCCCACTTTTTTTATGGTGTTTTGCTGGTTTATGACTTAGTTGGACTGGGATCCTGCTATTCAGGGCCCCAGTCTATCTGCTCTCTCTAAATGACATGGAGTGCACTCTAGGTGCACTAGTGATTGGTTACTGTGGTGCCTTATGAGTCCCTAGTATATGGTACCTTAGGTGCCAAGGGCATAGGTACTTCACAGGCCTACCAGGGGCTGCAGCATGTATTATGCCACCCCTGGGAAGCAGACTAAATCTGACACCACAGGCCTGCTACTGCAGCCTGGGTGAGGTGGTGCTAGCACTCCTCACTGAGATATAGGTTTCCTATATCTCTCCTGCACACACATATAAACCTATCAGTCACCCCTAAGGCAGGCCCTATCAATCCTGAGGGCAGGGTGCTTGGCTTCTATGTGAGGGGGTGCCTCTGCTTGAGCAGGGCCCTCTGCAGCTCTCAGAGTCTATTCTCTGGGGCTGTTTGTGGATGCGGTTAAACCATATACTCTTAAGTGCATTATATCCTCGCGGTAAAATGCTAACTTTGGAATGGCTGCATCAAAACATGTCGTGTTTGGTGTCAAACATCTTGGAATACTACCCCCGCCAATCCTGGCGGCGGGGGTAGCATTCCACCCTTCTAGAGGGATAAGACATGTACCTGCTGTGGAAACGCGGTAGAATCCTGAAGAGCCCTGGCATCACAAAATGGATGCCACCAGTCACAGACACTGGGCTGCCCTCCTGCTGATGACCGAAACTCACAGTGGAGGAAGCCCAACAATAGGCATCCTGTCACAGGGAGGTGTAACCACCTCCCAGACAGGGTTTAGTGTATTGGGGCTGGGTGGGTGCACTCTTAGAGTGCTTTGAAGTCCTGCACTGGGGGAGCAGAAGGCTCCTCTGTGCATATGCCAGTTCAAACCAGCTCAGGGGCTACCTGCCCCTGCTCTGGCGCGAATCTGGACAAAGGGAAGTGGGTGTAGCCACCCCTCCCTTGACCCTCCCATAGGTGGGGTCATAGAGTTAGTCCATCCCCTCTTTTTAGTATAAGTTGGGGAACCTTGCCATTGCAAAGCAGATAACCCCTGGACGACGCTCTACAGAAGAATCCTGCCCCTTCGACGTTCCACTACCTTTGGAAGACAGAAGAATCTCCCTTGGAGTCAAGGAGTGACTCCCCTGCTTGGCAGGCACCAAAAACGACAACGACGGTCGCAAACTACGCCGCTCCCGCCGGAGTCCGAAGTTCCTGCAGCCCAGGAAGTGGATTTCCTGACCTCTCCCAGGCCATCGTGAGTCCCCAGCGAAGCTGAGGCAAGTGGACCCCACGAGTAATGAGGAACCGCGACCCATGGGTACCGTGCACTATTGTCGAGTGCAACTCCTTCACAACGTTCTACGAACCTGTGCTTTGGACCACGTGTGGTCCCGACCTCCAGCAGGAATCCCTCCGAAGATCAGAGGCCTACACCGTCCCGAGTGACCGTGGGCCCCTGTTGAGTGATTCCGCCCGAGGTGTCTTTGCGATCCCTTGCCAGCCGGCTTGTGGGTCCCCAGAAGACTTCTTAAAGAAACCAAAGGGCTCCCCTGGTTGCTCCAGGCCTGCCCTGACTTACCCTCGCTGGGTGAGTCCCTCAGACCTTGCTGGTCTGTGCCATCAACTTTTCTTCATCTCCCCGAGACTTGCTGCTGCCAAGGCTTGTTGGCTCCAATCGAGTTGCCGACACCGCAGTCAGCTGCAGACGTCGTGGGACATACAGAATCCAGCTCCTGGTCGTCGTCGACGCCTCCTGGACCTCGTGGCTGAAGAGTCAAGGCACCCGCAACCGACCTGAATCAACCGACGACGGTGGGCATCCATCTTCCTTGCCCCGAGTCACTGCCAAGTGACTTTGAACACTGTCCCCTCTGCTTTCAGGTCATCCTTCTTCAGAATCCAGGCTTGGATTCCACCGGACACTTCTTCAGCTCCCGCAAGCAGCAAGTCTTCTTTGTTCGCCATTGAAAACGACGCCGCGACCCGACACCAAAGGACACCTATGCACCCGGCTTCCCTGGGTGAGGTAACTCCAGCACTACGGTGCTCCTGTGGGTGTGGGCCCTAGAACTACTTACCCTGTAAGTGACTTGCTTGTAGGTTCTCCCGAAGTCTCCTAGAACTCTTTATTTCCAACCGCGACTTGCCCCATTGAAGTTAACGGCGATCCGCGCCTGTGTATCCACACTGCACGCGTCCCCCGTGGGTCCTTTACTTACCTGCCTTGGGTGGTTTCGTGAGGCCCCAGCACTTCTGAAGGCCCTAGGCCTTGTCTCCCTGCAAGTCGTTGTTGCTAAGTCTCTTACTTAGTATATGGTCTGGTACGCCGCTAGGGCCCCAGCCATATTTTGTGCTTAACTTATTGTGAAACGTTGATTTGTGCATATGTTTGTCTTCTAATCTCATAAAGAGATTAGTAGAGAGTTATTTAGAAATAAATACATATATATTTGATATATATACCTGTGTGGTGTCTTTTCATTTGGTGATTCAAGAGATTATATGGTAAAACAAGCTGCTTTACATTCCTTCAAGACTTAGCCTGAAGGCTGCTCTCCACAGCTACCACTAGGATAGCTTTCTTTAAAAGGTTGTCTTAAACCTATCTACCATAAGAGTCGATTTGCCCTGGTGCAAGGTGTCCACTTTAATTAGTGAACAGCATATACCAGGCCAACTTCTCACAAGGGGTGCAGAAAGAGGGAAGAGAAGTGCAGAAAGAGGCAAGAGAGGTGCAGAAAGAAGCAAGTGAGGTGTAGAAAGAGGCAAGAGGAGGTACAGAAAGAGGCAAGCGAGGTGCAGAAAGAGGCAAGAGAGGTGCAGAAAGAGGCAAGAGAAGTGCATGAAAGAGGCAAGAGAGTTGCAGAAAGAAGCAAGAGAGGTGCAGAAAGAAGCAAGAGAGGTGCAGGAAGAGGCAAGAGATGTGCAGACAGAGGCAAGTGAGGTGCAGAAACAGGCAAGAGAGGTGCAGAAAAATGCAAGAGAGGTGTAGAAAGAAGCAAGAGAAGTGCAGAAAGAAGCAACAGAGGTGCAGAAAGAGGCAAGAGAGGTGCAGAAGGAGGCAAGAGAAGAACAGAAAGAGGCAAGAGAGTTGCAGAAACAGGCAAGAGAGGTGCAGAAAGAGGGAACAGAGGTGCAGACAGAGGCAAGGGAGGTGCAGAAAGAGGGAACAGGGGTGCAGAAAGAGACAAGAGGGGTGCAGAAAGAAGCAAGAGAGGTGCAGAAAGAAGCAAGAGAAGTGCAGAAAGAAGCAAGAGAAATGCAGAAAGAGGCAAGAGAGGTGCAGAAAGAGGCAAGATAGGTGCAGAAAGAGTGAGCAGGGGTGCAGAAAGAGGCAAGGGAGGTGCAGAAAGAGGAAGGAGTGGTGCAGAAAGAGGCAAGAGAAGTGCAGTAAGAAGCAACAGAGGTGCAGAAAGAGGCAAGAGAAGTGCAGAAAGAGGCAAGAGAGGTGCAGAAACAGGCAAGAGAGTTGCAGAAAGAGGGAACCGGGGTGCAGAAAGAGGCAAGAGAGGTGCAGAAAGAGGGAAGAGGGGTGCAGAAAGAAGCAAGAGAGGTGCAGAAAGAAGCAAGTGAGGTGCAGAAAGAGGCAACAAAAGTGCAGAAAGAGGCAAGAGAGTTGCAGAAACAGGCAAGAGAAGTGCAGAAAGAGGCAAGAGGTGTGCAGAAAGAAGCAACAGAGGTTCAGAAAGAAGCAAGAGAAGTGCTGAAAGAGACATAAGAGTTGCAGTAAGAAACAAGAGAGGTGCAGAAAGAAGCAAGAGAAGTGCAGAAAGAGGCAAGTGAGGTGCAGAAAGAGGCAAAAGAGGTACAGAAAGAGGCAAGAGAGGTGCAGAAAGAGGCAAGAGAGGTGCAGAAACAGGCAAGAGGGGTGCAGAAAGAGGCAAGCAGAAGTGCAGAAAGAAGCAACAGAGGTGCAGAAGGAGGCAAGAGAACTGCAGAAAGAGGCAACAGAGTTGCAGAAACAGGCAAGAGAGGTACAGAAAGAGGAAGAGAGGTGCAGAAAGAGGCAACAGAGGTGGAGAAAGAAGCAAGAGAGGTGCAGAAAGAGGCAAGAGAGTTGCAGAAACAGGCAAGAGAGGTGCAGAAAGAGGGAAAAGAGGTGCAGACAGAGGCAAGGGAGGTGCAGAAAGAGGGAACAGTGGTGCAGAAAGAGGCAAGAGAGGTGCAGAAAGAAGCAAGAGAGGTGCAGAAAGAAGCAAGAGAAGTGCAGAAAGAGGCATGAGAAGTGCAGAAAGAGGCAAGAGAGGTGCAGAAAGAGGCAAGAGTAGGTGCAGAAAGAGTGAATAGAGGTACAGAAAGAGGCAAGAGAGTTGCAGAAAGAGGAAAGAGAGGTGCAGAAAAAGGCAAGTGAGGAGCAGAAAGAGGCAAGAGGCGTGCAGAAAGAGGCAAGAGAAGTGCAGAAAGAGGCAAGAGAAGTGCTGAAAGAAGCAACAGAGGTGCAGAAAGAAGCAAGAGAAGTGCATGAAAGAGGCAAGAGAGTTGCAGAAAGAAACAAGAGAGGTGACAGAAAGAAGCAAGAGAGGTGCAGAAAGAGGCAAGAGAGGTACAGAAAGAGGCAAGTGAGGTGCAGAAACAGGCAAGAGGTGTGCAGAAAGAGGCAAGAGAAGTGCAGAAAGAAGCAACTGAGGTGCAGAAGGAGGCAAGAGAACTGCAGAAAGAGGCAAGAGAGTTGCAGAAACAGGCAAGAGAGGTGCAGAAAGAGGGAACAGGGGTGCAGAAAGAGGGAAGAGAGGTGCAGAAAGAGGGAAGAGGGGTGCAGAAAGAGGCAAGAGGGGTACAGAAAGAAGCAAGAGAGGTGCAGAAAGAAGCAAGAGAAGTGCTGAAAGAAGCAACAGAGGTGCAGAAAGAGGCAAGAGAGTGCAGAAAGAGCAAGAGAGGTGCAGAAAGAAGCAAGACAGGTGCAGAAAGAGCAGCAAGAGAAGTGCAGAAAGAAGCAAGTAGAGGTGCAGAAAGAGGCAAGAGAGGTGCATAAACAGACAAGAGAGGTGCAGAAAGAGGGAACAGAGGTGCAGAAAGAGGCAAGAGAGGTGCAGAAAGAGGCAAGAGAGGTGCAGAAAGAAGCAAGAGAAGTGCAGAAAGAAGCAAGAGAGGTGCAGAAAGAGGCAAGAGAGGTGCAGAAACAGGCAAGAGGTGGGCAGAAAGAGGGAACAGGGGTACAGAAAGAGGCAAGAGAGGTGCAGAAAGAAGGAAGAGAGGTGCAGAAAGAGGCAAGAGAAGTGCACACAGAGGCACGAGGGGTGCAGAAAGAGTAAGAGAGGTGCAGAAAGAAGCAACAGAGGTGCAGAAAGAGGCAAGAGGGGTGCAGAAGGAGGCAAGAGAAGTGCTGAAAGAGGCAAGAGAGTTGCAGAAACAGGCAAGAGAGGTGCAGAAAGAGGGAACAGGGGTGCAGACAGAGGCAAGGGAGGTGCAGAAAGAGGGAACAGGGATGCAGAAAGAGGCAAGAGAGGTGCAGAAAGAAGCAAAGAGAGGCGCAGAAAGAAGCCAGAGAAGTGCAGAAAGAGGCAAGAGAAATGCAGAAAGAGGCAAGAGAGGTACAGAAAGAGGCAAGATAGGTGCAGAAAGAGTGAACAGAGGTGCAGAAAGAGACAAGAGAGGTGCAGAAAGAAGCAAGAGAGATGCAGAAAGAAGCAAGGGAGGTGCAGAAAGAGGCAAGAGATGTAAAGAAAGAGGCACATGAGGTGCAGAAACAGGCAAGAGGTGTACAGAAAGAGGCAAGAGAAGTGCAGAAAGAAGCAACAGAGGTGCAGAAGGAGGCAAGAGAACTGCAGAAAGAGGCAAGAGAGTTGCAGAAACAGGCAAGAGAGGTGCAGAAAGAGGGATCAGGGTTGCAGAAAGAGGCAAGAGAGTTGCAGAAACAGGCAAGTGAGGTGCAGAAAGAGGGAACAGGGGTGCAGAAAGAGGCAAGAGAGGTGTAGAAAGAGGGGTGCAGAAAAAGGCAAGAGGTGTACAGAAAGAAGCAAGAGAGGTGCAGAAAGAATCAAGAGAAGTGCTGAAAGAAGCAACAGAGGTGCAAAAAGAGGGAACAGGGGTGCAGACAGAGGCAAGGAAGGTACAGAAAGGGGCAACAGGGGTACAGAAAGAGGCAAGAGAGGTGCAGAAAGAAGCAAGAAAAGTCCAGAAAGGAGCAAGAGAAGTGCAGAAAGAGGCAAGAGAAGTGCAGAAAGAAGCAAGAGAAGTGCTGAAAGAAGCAACAGAGGTGCAGAAAGAAGCAAGAGAAGTGATGAAAGAGACAAGAGAGTTGCAGAAAGAAACAAGACAGGTACAGAAAAAAGCAAGAGAAGTGCAGTAAGAAGCATGTGAGGTGCAGAAAGAGGCAAGAGAGGTGCAGAAACAGACAAGAGAGGTGCAGAAAGAGGCAACAGGGGTGCAGAAAGAGGCAAGAGAGGTGCAGAAAGAGGGAAGAGGGGTGCAGAAAGAGGAAAGAGAGGTACATAAAGAAGGAACAGAAATGCAGATAGAGGCAAGAGAAGTGCAGAAAGAAGCAAGAGAGGTGCACAGAGAGACAAGAGACGTGCACAAAGATACAGGAGAGGTACAGAAAGAGGGAAGACTGCAGAAAGAGGCAACAGGGGTGCAGAAAGAAGCAAGAGAGGTGCAGAAAGAAGCAAGAGAAGTGCAGAAAGAGGCGAGAGAAGTGCAGAAAGAGGCGAGAGAGGTACAGAAAGAGGCGAGAGAGATGCGGGAAGAGGGGTGCCGAAAGACGCAAGAAGGGTCTAGAAAGAAGCAAGAGAGGTACAGACAAAAGCAAGAGAAGTGCAGAAAGAAGCAACAGGGGTGCAGAAAGAGGCAAGTGGGGTGCTGAAAAAGGCAAGAGAGGTGCAGAAAGAAGCAACAGAGGTGCAGAAGGAGGCAAGAGAACTGCAGAAAGATGCAAAAAAGTTGCAGAAAAAGGCAAGAGAGGTGCAGAAAGAGGGAACAGGGATGCAGACAGAGGCAAGGGAGGTATAGAAATTGGGAGCAGGAGTGCAGAAAAAAGCAGGCAGGAGAAGTGCAGAAAGAAGCAAGAGAAGTGCTGAAAGAAGCAACAGAGGTGCCGAAAGAAGCAAGAGAAGTGATGAAAGAGACAAGAGAGTTGCAGAAAGAAACAAGAGAGGTACAGAAAAAAGCAAGAGAAGTGCAGTAAGAAGCAAAGGAGGTACAGAAAGAGGGAAGAGAGATGCAGAAAGAGGGAAGGGAGGTGCAGAAAGAGGGAAGAGGGGTGCAGAAAAAGGCAAGAGAGGTGCAGAAAGAAGCAAGAGAGGTGCAGAAGGAAGCAAGAGAAGTGCAGAAAGAGGCAACAGAGGTGCGGAAAGAAGCAAGAGGGGTGCAGAAACAGGCATGAGGTGTTCAGAAAGAGCCAAGAGAAGTGCAGAAAAAAGCATCAGAGGTGCAGAAGGAGGCAAGAAAAGTGCAGAAAGAGGTAAAAGAGTTGGAGAAACAGGCAAGAGGGGTGCAGAAGGAGGCAAGAGAAGTGCCGAAAGAGGCAAGAGAGTTGCAGAAACAGGCAAGAGAGGTGCAGAATGAGGGAACAGGGATGCAGACAGAGGCAAGGGAGGTGCAGAAAGAGGGAACAGGGGTGCAGAAAGAGGCAAGAGAGGTGTAGAAAGAGGGAAGAGGGGTGCAGAAAAAGGCAAGAGAAGTGCAGAAAGAAGCAACAGAGGTGCAGAAGGAGGCAAGAGAACTGCAGAAAGATGCAAAAGAGTTGCAGAAACAGGCAAGAGAGGTGCAGAAAGAGGGAACAGGGATGCAGACAGAGGCAAGGGAGGTATAGAAATGGGGAGCAGGAGTGCAGAAAAAGGCAAGAGGGGTGCAGAAAGAAGCAAGAGAGGTGCAGAAAGAAGCAAGAGAAGTGCTGAAAGAAGCAACAGAGGTGCAAAAAGATGGAACAGGGGTACAAACAGAGGCAAGGGAGGTACAGAAAGGGGCAACAGGGGTGCAGAAAGAGGCAAGAGAAGTGCTGAAAGAAGCAACAGAGGTGCAGAAAGAAGCAAGAGAAGTGATGAAATAGACAAGAGAGTTGCAGAAAGAAACAAGAGAGGTACAGAAAAAAAGCAAGAGAAGTGCAGTAAGAAGCAAGTGAGGTGCAGAAAGAGGCAACAGAGGTGCAGAAAGAAGCAACAAATGTGCAGAAGGAGGCAAGAGAACTGCAGAAAGAGGCAAGAGAGTTGCCGAAACAGGCAAGAGAGGTGCAGAAAGAGGGAGCAGAGGTGCAGAAAGAGAGCAAGAGAGGTGTAGAAAGAGGGGTGCAGAAGGAAGCAAGAGAGGTGCAGATAGAAGCAAGAGAAGTGCAGAAAGCAGGCAACAGAGGTGCAGAAAGAGGCAAGAGAGGTGCAGAAACAGGCAAGAGGGGTGCAGAAATAGGCAAGAGAAGTGCAGAAAGAAGCAACAGAGGTGCAGAAAGAGGCAAGAGAACTGCAGAAAGAGGCAAGAGAGTTGCAGAAACAGGCAAGAGAGGTGCAGAAAGAGGGAACAGGGGTGCAGAAAGAGGCAAGAGAGGTGTAGAAAGAGGGAAGAGGGGTGCAGAAAAAGGCAAGAGAGGTACAGAAAGAAGCAAGAGAAGTGCTGAAAGAAGCAACAGAGGTGCAGACAGAGGCAGGAGAAGTGCAGAAAGAAGCAAGAGAGGTGCAGAAAGAGACAAGAGAGGTGCACAAAGAGGCAAGAGAGGTACAGAAAGAGGCAAGACGACTGCAGAAAGAGGCAACAGAGGTGCACAAAGAAGCAAGAGAGGTACAGAAAGAGGCAAGAGAAGTGCAGAAAGAGGCGAGAGAGGTGCAGAAAGAGGCAAGAGAGATGCAATAAGAGGGAAGAGGGGAGCAGAAAGACACAAGAGGGGTGCAGAAAGAAGCAAGAGAGGTACAGACAAAAGCAAGAGAAGTGCAGAAAGAAGCAACAGAGGTTCAGAAGGAGGCAAGAGAATTGCAGAAAGAGGCAAAAGAGTTGGAGAAACAGGCAAGAGAGGTGCAGAAAGAGGGAACAGGAGTGCAGAAAGAGGCAAGAGAGGTACAGAAGGAGGAAAGAGAACTGCAGAAAGAGGCAAGAGAGTTGGAGAAACAGGCAAGAAAGGTGCAGAAAGAGGGAACAGGGGTGCAGAAAGAGGCAAGAGAGGTGTAGAAAGAGGGAAGAGGGGTGCAGAAAAAGGCAAGAGAGGTACAGAAAGAAGCAAGAGAAGTGCTGAAAGAAGCAACAGAGGTGCAGACAGAGGCAGGAGAAGTGCAGAAAGAAGCAAGAGAGGTGCAGAAAGAGACAAGAGAGGTGCACAAAGAGGCAAGAGAGGTACAGAAAGAGGGAAGACGAGTGCAGAAAGAGGCAACAGGGGTGCAGAAAGAAGCAAGAGAGGTGCAGAAAGAGGCAAGAGAAGTGCAGAAAGAGGCAAGAGAGGTGCAGAAAGAGGCAAGAGAGATGCAATAAAGAGGCGAAGAGAGGAGCAGAAAGACACAAGAGGGGTGCAGAAAGAAGCAAGAGAGGTACAGACAAGAGGCAAGAGAGGTGCAGAAAGAAGCAACAGAGGTGCAGAAGGAGGCAAGAGAATTGCAGAAAGAGGCAAAAGAGTTGCCGAAACAGGCAAAAGAGGTGCAGAAAGAGGGAGCAGGGGTGCAGAAAGAGAGAAGGGAGGTGTAGAAAGAGGGGTGCAGAAGGAAGCAAGAGAGGTGCAGATAGAAGCAAGAGAAGTGCAGAAAGCAGCAACAGAGGTGCAGAAAGAGGCAAAAGGGGTGCAGAAACAGGCAAGAGGTGGGCAGAAAGAGGCAAGAGAAGTGCAGAAAAAAGCAACAGAGGTGCAGAAGGAGGAAAGAGAACTGCAGAAAGAGGCAAGAGAGTTGGAGAAACAGGCAAGAAAGGTGCAGAAAGAGGGAACAGGGGTGCAGAAAGAGGCAAGAGAGGTGTAGAAAGAGGGAAGAGGGGTGCAGAAAAAGGCAAGAGAGGTACAGAAAGAAGCAAGAGAAGTGCTGAAAGAAGCAACAGAGGTGCAGAAAGAGGCAGGAGAAGTGCAGAAAGAAGCAAGAGAGGTGCAGAAAGAGACAAGAGAGGTGCACAAAGAGACAAGAGAGGTACAGAAAGAGGGAAGACGACTGCAGAAAGAGGCAACAGGGGTGCACAAAGAAGCAAGAGAGGTACAGAAAGAGGCAAGAGAAGTTCAGAAAGAGGCGAGAGAGGTGCAGAAAGAGGCAAGAGAGATGCAATAAGAGGGAAGAGGGGAGCAGAAAGACACAAGAGGGGTGCAGAAAGAAGCAAGAGAGGTACAGACAAAAGCAAGCGAAGTGCAGAAAGAAGCAACAGAGGTTCAGAAGGAGGCAAGAGAACTGCAGAAAGAGGCAAAAGAGTTGGAGAAACAGGCAAGAGAGGTGCAGAAAGAGGGAACAGGAGTGCAGAAAGAGGCAAGAGAGGTACAGAAGGAGGCAAGAGAAGTGCCGAAAGAGGCAAGAGAGTTGCAGAAACAGGCAAGAGAGGTGCAGAAAGAGGGAACAGGGCTGCAGACAGAGGCAAGGGAGGAGCAGAAAGGGGGAACAGGGGTGCAGAAACAGGCAAGAGAGGTGCAGAAAGAGGGAACAGGGCTGCAGACAGAGGCAAGGGAGGAGCAGAAAGGCGGAACCGGTGTGCAGAAAGAGGCAAGAGGGATGCAGAAAGAAGCAAGAGAGGAGCGGAGAGAAGCAAGAGAAGTGCAGAAAGAGGCAAGAGAAGTGCGGAAACAGGCAAGAGAGGTGCAGAAACAGGCAAGAGATGTGCAGCAATATGGAGGGGTGCAGAAAAAGGCAAGAGAGGTGCAGAAAGAAGCAACAGTGGTGCAGAAAGATGCAAGAGGGGTACAGAAGGAGGCAAGAGAAGTGCCGAAAGAGGCAAGAGAGTTGCAGAAACAGGCAAGAGAGGTGCAGAAAGAGGGAACAGGGATGCAGATAGAGGCAAGGGAGTGCAGAAAGAGGGAACAGGGGTGCAGAAACAGGCAAGAGAGGTGCAGAAAGAGGGAACAGGGCTGCAGACATAGGCAAGGGAGGAGCAGAAAGGGGGAACAGGTGTGCAGAAAGAGGCAAGAGGGGTGCAGAAAGAAGCAAGAGAGGAGCAGAAAGAAGCAAGAGAAGTGCAGAAAGAGGCAAGAGAAGTGCAGAAACAGGCAACAGAGGTGCAGAAACAGGCAAGAGATGTGCAGCAATAGGGAACCGGGGTGCAGAAAGAGGCAAGAGAGGTGCAGAAAGAGGGAAGAGAGGTGCAGAAAGAAATGAGAGGGGTGCAGAAAGAAGCAAATGAGGTGCAGAAAGAGGCAAAAAAAATGCATAAAGAGGCAAGACAGTTGTAGAAACAGGCATGAGAAGTGCAGAAAGAGGCAAGAGGTGTGCTGAAAGAAGCCACAGATGTGCATAAAAAAGCAAGATAAGTGCAGAAAGAGGCAAGTGAGGTGTAGAAAGAGGCAAGAGAGGTACATAAAGAGGCAAGAGAGGTGCAGAAAGAGGCAAGTGAGGTGCAGAAACAGGCAAGAGGTGTGCAGAAAGAGGCAAGAGAGGTGCAGAAAGAAGCAAGAGAGGTGCAGAAAGAAGCAAGCAAAGTGCTAAAAGAAGCAACAGAGGAGCAAAAAGAGGGAACAGGGGTGCAGACAGAGGCAAGGGAGGTGCAGAAAGGGGCAACAGGAGTGCAGAAAGAGACAAAAGGTGCAGAAAGAAGCAAGAAAAGTCCAGAAAGGAGCAAGAGAAGTACAGAAAGAGGCAAGAGAAGTGCAGAAAGAAGCAAGAGAAGTGCTGAAAGAAGCAACAGAGGTACAGAAAGAAGCAGGAAAAGTGATGAAAGAGACAAGAGAGTTGCAGAAAGAAACAAGAGAGGAACAGAAAAAAGCAAGAGAAGTGCAGTAAGAAGCAAGTAAGGTGCAGAAAGAGGCAAGAGAGGTGCAGAAAGAAGCAACAGATATGCAGAAGGAGGAAAGAGAACTGCAGAAAGAGGCAAGAGAGTTGCAGAAACAGACAAGAGAGGTACAGAAAGAGGGAACAGGGGTGCAGAAAGAAGCAAGAGAGGTGCAGAAAGAAGCAAGAGAAGTGCAGAAAGAAGCGACAGAGGTGCAGAAAGAGGTAAGAGGGGTGCAGAAACAGGCAAGAGGTGGGCAGAAAGAGGCAAGAGAAGTGCAGAAAAAAGAAACAGAGGTGCAGAAGGAGGCAAGAGAACTGCAGAAAGAGGCAAGAGAGTTGGAGAAACAGGCAAGAGAGGTGCAGAAAAAGTGAACAGGGGTGCAGAAAGAGGCAAGAGAGGTGCAGAAAGAGGGAAGAGGGGTTCAGAAAAAGTCAAGAGAGGTGCAGAAAGAAACAACAGAGGTGCAGAAAGTGGCAAGAGGGGTGCAGAAGGAGGCAAGAGAAGTGCTGAAAGAGGCAAGAGAATTGCAGAAACAGGCAAGAGAGGTGCAGAAAGAGGGAACAGGGGTGTAGACAGAGGCAAGAGAGGTGTAGAAAGAGGGAAGAGGGGTGCAGAAAAAGGCAAGAGAGGTGCAGAAAGAGGCAAGAGAGGTGCAGAAAGAGGCAAGAGAAATGCAGAAAGAGGCAAGAGAAATGCAGAAAGAAGCAAGAGAGGTGCAGAAAGAGGCAAGAGAGGTGCAGGAAGAGGCAAGAGGGTTGCAGAAACAGGCAAGAGAGGTGCAGAAAAAGGCAAGAGAGGTACAGAAAGAAGCAAGAGAAGTGCTGAAAGAAGCAACAGAGGTGCAGAAAGAGGCAGGAGAAGTGCAGAAAGAAGCAAGAGAGGTGCAGAAAGAGAGCAAGAGAAGTGCACGAAAGAGACAAGAGAGGTGCAGAAAGAGAGGAAGACAACTGCAGAAAGAAGCAAGAGGGGTGCAGAAAGAAGCAAGAGAGGTGCAGAAAGAGGCAAGAGAGGTGCAGAAAGAGGCAAGAGAGGTGCAGAAAGAGGCAAGAGAGATGCAATAAGAGGGAAGAGGGGTGCAGAAAGAAGCAAGAGAGGTGCAGAAAGAAGCAAGAGAAGTGCAGAAAGAGGCAACAGAGGTGCAGAAAGAGGTAAGAGGGGTGCAGAAACAGGCAAGAGAGGTGCAGAAAGAGGCAAGAGAAGTGCAGAAAGAAGCAAGAGAGGTGCAGAAAGAGGCAAGAGAACTGCAGAAAGAGGCAAGAGAGTGTGCAGAAACAGGCAAGAGAGGTGCAGAAAGAAGTGAACAGAGGTGCAGAAAGAGGCAAGAGAAGTGCAGAAAGAGGCAAGAGAGGTTCAGAAAGAGACAAGAGAGGTGCAGAAAGAAACAACAGAGGTGCAGAAAGTGGCAAGAGGGGTGCAGAAGGAGGCAAGAGAAGTGCTGAAAGAGAACGAGAGAAGTGCAGAAAGCAGCAACAGAGGTGCAGAAAGAGGCAAGAGGGGTGCAGAAACAGGCAAGAGGTGGGCAGAAAGAGGCAAGAGAAGTGCAGAAAGAAGCAAGAGAGGTGCAGAAAGAGGCAAGAGAACTGCAGAAAGAGGCAAGAGAGTTGGAGAAACAGGCAAGAGAGGTGCAGAAAGAGGGAACAGGGGTGCAGAAAGAGGCAAGAGAGGTGCAGAAAGAGGGAAGAGGAGTGCAGAAAAAGGCAAGAGAGGTGCAGAAAGAAGCAAGAGAAGTGCTGAAAGAAGCAACAGAGGTGCAGAAAGAGGCAAGGAGAAGTGCAGAAAGAGGCAAGAGAGGTGCAGAAACAGGCAAGAGAGGTGCAGAAAGAGACAAGAGAGGCTACAGAAAGAGGGAAGGGACGACTGCAGAAAGAGGCAACAGGGGTGCAGAAAGAAGCAAGAGAGGTGCAGAAAGAGGCAAGAGAAGCTGCAGACAGAGGCAAGAGAGGTGCAGAAAGGCAGGCAAGAGAGTGCAGATAAGAGGCAAGAGGGATGCAGAAAGAAGCAAGAGAGGTGCAGAAAGAAGCAAGAGAGGTGCAGACAAGAGGCAAGAGAAGTGCAGAAACAGGCAAGAGAGGTGCAGAAGCAGGCAAGAGAATGTGCAGCAAGATGGCAAGAGAGTTGCAGAAACAGGCAAGAGAGGTGCAGAAAGAAGCAACAGTGAGTGCAGAAAGAGGCAAGAGAGGTACAGAAGGAGGCAAGAGAAGTGCCGAAAGAGGCAAGAGAGTTGCAGAAACAGGCAAGAGAGGTGCAGAAAGAGGGAACAGGGGTGCAGATAGAGGCAAGGGAGGTGCAGAAAGAGGGAACAAGGGTGCAGAAACAGGCAAGAGAGGTGCAGAAAGAGGGAACAGGGCTGCAGACAGAGGCAAGGGAGGAGCAGAAAGGGGGAACAGGGGTGCAGAAACAGGCAAGAGAGGTGCAGAAAGAGGGAACAGGGGTGCAGAAACAGGCAAGAGAGGTGCAGAAAGAGGGAACAGGGCTGCAGACAGAGGCAAGGGAGGAGCAGAAAGGGGGAACAGGTGTGCAGAAAGAGGCAAGAGGGGTGCAGAAAGAAGCAAGAGAGGAGCAGAAAGAAGCAAGAGAAGTGCAGAAAGAGGCAAGAGAAGTGCAGAAACAGGCAACAGAGGTGCAGAAACAGGCAAGAGATGTGCAGCAATAGGGAACCGGGGTGCAGAAAGAGGCAAGAGAGGTGCAGAAAGAGGGAAGAGAGGTGCAGAAAGAAATGAGAGGGGTGCAGAAAGAAGCAAATGAGGTGCAGAAAGAGGCAAAAATAAATGCAGAAAGAGGCAAGAGAGGTGCAGAAACAGGCAAGAGAGGTGCAGAAAGAGGGAACAGGGGTGCAGAAACAGGCAAGAGAGGTGCAGAAAGAGGGAAGAGGGGTGCAGAAAGAGGCAAGAGAGGTGTAGAAAGAGGGAAGAGGGGTGCAGAAAAAGGCAAGAGAGGTGCAGAAAGAAGCAAGAGAGGTGCAGAAAGAAGCAAGCGAAGTGCTAAAAGAAGCAACAGAGGAGCAAAAAGAGGGAACAGCGGTGCAGACAGAGGCAAGGGAGGTGCAGAAAGGGGCAACAGGAGTGCAGAAAGAGGCAAGAGGTGCAGAAAGAAGCAAGAAAAGTCCAGAAAGGAGCAAGAGAAGTACAGAAAGAGGCAAGAGAAGTGCAGAAAGAAGCAAGAGAAGTGCTGAAAGAAGCAACAGAGGTACAGAAAGAAGCAGGAAAAGTGATGAAAGAGACAAGAGAGTTGCAGAAAGAAACAAGAGAGGAACAGAAAAAAGCAAGAGAAGTGCAGTAAGAAGCAAGTAAGGTGCAGAAAGAGGCAAGAGAGGTGCAGAAAGAAGCAACAGATATGCAGAAGGAGGAAAGAGAACTGCAGAAAGAGGCAAGAGAGTTGCAGAAACAGACAAGAGAGGTACAGAAAGAGGGAACAGGGGTGCAGAAAGAAGCAAGAGAGGTGCAGAAAGAAGCAAGAGAAGTGCAGAAAGAAGCGACAGAGGTGCAGAAAGAGGTAAGAGGGGTGCAGAAACAGGCAAGAGGTGGGCAGAAAGAGGCAAGAGAAGTGCAGAAAAAAGAAACAGAGGTGCAGAAGGAGGCAAGAGAACTGCAGAAAGAGGCAAGAGAGTTGGAGAAACAGGCAAGAGAGGTGCAGAAAAAGTGAACAGGGGTGCAGAAAGAGGCAAGAGAGGTGCAGAAAGAGGGAAGAGGGGTTCAGAAAAAGTCAGGAGAGGTGCAGAAAGAAACAATAGAGGTGCAGAAAGTGGCAAGAGGGGTGCAGAAGGAGGCAAGAGAATTGCTGAAAGAGGCAAGAGAATTGCAGAAACAGGCAAGAGAGGTGCAGAAAGAGGGAACAGGGGTGTAGACAGAGGCAAGGGAGGTACAGAAAGAGGGAACAGGGGTGCAGAAAGAGGCAAGAGTGGTGCAGAAAGAAGCAAGGGAGGTGCAGAAAGAAGCCAGAGAAGTGCAGAAAGAGGCATGAGAAATGCAGAAAGAGGCAGGAGAGGTACAGAAAGAGGCAAGATAGGTGCAGAGAGAGTGAAGAGGGGTGCAGAACGAGGCAAGAGAGGTACAGCAAGAGGGAAGAGAGGTGCAGAAAGAGGCAAGAGGGGTGCTGAAAGAGGCAAGAGAGGTGCAGAAACAGGCAAGAGAAGAGCAAAAAGAGGCAAGAGAAGTGCTATAAGAAGCAACAGAGGTGCAGAAAGAAGCAAGAGAAGTGATGAAAGAGACAAGAGAGTTGCAGAAAGAAACAAGAGGGGTACAGAAAAAAACAAGGGAGGTGCAGAAGGAGGCAAGAGAGGTGCAGAAAGAGGCAAGTGAGGTGCAGATACAGGCAAGAGGTGTGCAGAAAGAGGCAAGAGAAGTACAGAAAGAAGTAACTGAGGGGCAGAAGGAGGCAAGAGACCTGCAGAAAGAGGCAAGAAAGTTGCAGAAACAGGCAAGGGAGGTGCAGAAAGAGGGAACAGGGGTGCAGAAAGAGGCAACAGAGGTGTAGAAAGAGGGAAGAGGGGTACAGAAAGAAGCAAGAGAAGTGCTGAAAGAAGCAACAGAGGTGCAGAAAGAGGTAAGAAGGGTGCAGAAAGAGGGTAGAGAAGTGCTGAAAGAAGGATCAGAGATGCAGAAAGAGGCAAGAGAAGTGCAGAAAGAAGCAAGAGAGGTACAGAAAGAGACAAGAGAGGTACACAAAGAGACAAGACAGGTACAGGAAGAGGGGTGCAGAAAGAGGCAAGAGGGTACAGAAGGAAGCAAGAGAGGTGCTGAAAGAGGCAAGAGAGTTATAGAAAAAGGCAAGAGAGGTGCAGAAAGAGGGAACAGGGGTGCAGAAAGAGGCAAGAGGGGTGCAGAAAGAAGCAAGATAGGTGCAGAAAGAAGCAAGAGAATTGCAGAAAGAGGCAAGAGAAGTGCAGAACGAGGCAAGAGAGGTACAGAAAGAGGCAAGGTAGGTGCAGAGCGAGTGAACAGTGGTACAGAAAGAGGCAAGAGAGGTGCAGAAAGAGGCAAGAGAGTTGCAGAAACAGGCAAGAGAGGTGCAGAAAGAGGGAACAGAGGTGTAGAAAGAGGCAAGGGAGGTGCAGAAAGCAGCAAGCGAGGTGCAGAAACAGGCAAGAAAAGTGCAGAAAGAGGCAAGAGAAGTGCTGAAAGAAGCAACAGAGGTGCAGAAAGAAGCAAGAGAAGTGATGAAAGAGACAAGAGAGTTGCAGAAAGAAACAAGAGAGGTACAGAAAAAAGCAAGAGAGGTGCAGCAAGAGGCAAGAGAGGTACAGAAAGAGGCAAGTGAGGTGCAGAAACAGGTAAGAGAGGTGCAGAAAGAAGCAAGAGAAGTGCAGAAAGAAGCAAGAGAAGTGCAGAAAGAAGCAACAGAGGTGCAGAAAGAGGCAAGAGGTGTTCAGAAACAGGCAAGAGGTGGGCAGAAAGAGGCAAGAGAAGTGCAGAAAAAAGCAACAGAGGTGCAGAAGGAGGCAAGAGAACTGCAGAAAGAGGCAAGAGAGTTGGAGAAACAGGCAAGAGAGGTGCAGAAAAAGTGAACAGGGGTGCAGAAAGAGGCAAGAGAGGTGCAGAAAGAGGGAACAGGGGTGCAGAAAGAGGCAAGAGAGGTGCAGAAAGAGGGAAGAGGGGTTCAGAAAAAGTCAAGAGAGGTGCAGAAAGAAACAACAGAGGTGCAGAAAGTGGCAAGAGGGGTGCAGAAGGAGGCAAGAGAAGTGCTGAAAGAGGCAAGAGAATTGCAGAAACAGGCAAGAAAGGTGCAGAAAGAGGGAACAGGGGTGTAGACAGAGGCAAGGGAGGTACAGAAAGAGGGAACAGGGGTGCAGAAAGAGGCAAGAGTGGTGCAGAAAGAAGCAAGGGGGAGCAGAAAGAAGCCAGAGAAGTACAGAAAGAGGCATGAGAAATGCAGAAAGAGGCAGGAGAGGTACAGAAAGAGGCAAGATAGGTGCAGAGAGAGTGAAGAGGGGTGCAGAACGAGGCAAGAGAGGTACAGCAAGAGGGAAGAGAGGTGCAGAAAGAGGCAAGAGAGGTGCAGAAAGAAGTAACTGAGGTGCAGAAGGAGGCAAGAGACCTGCAGAAAGAGGCAAGAGAGTTGCAGAAAGAGGCAAGAGAGTTGCAGAAACAGGCAAGGGAGGTGCAGAAAGAGGGAACAGGGGTGCAGAAAGAGGGAACAGAGGTGTAGAAAGAGGGAAGAGGGGTACAGAAAGAAGCAAGAGAAGTGCTGAAAGAAGCCTGGTATATGCTGTTCACTAATTAAAGTGGACACCTTGCACCAGAACAATTCGACTCTTATGGTAGATAGGTTTAAGACAACCTTTATAGAAAGCTATCCTAGTGGTAGCTGTGGAGAGCTGCCTTCAGGCTAAGTCTTGAAGGAATGTAAAGCAGCTTGTTTTACCACACAATCTCTTGAATCACCAAATGAAAAAACACCACACAGGTATATATATCAAATATATATGTATTTATTAATAAACACTCTCTACTAATCTCTTTATGAGATTAGAGGATAGGAACATACGTACAAGTCAAATATTATAAGGATAAGTTTAGCACAATTGAATATTACAATCTTAGTTTGCTAGACCTAGGTCTAGGGCATCTAGAATCGAGGGACCCCCAAGAACCACCCCAGGTAGTTGTAGGAGACCCACAGGGGACGGACGCGGTGACCTGGCACCGATGCGAATCCTGTACGAGTCTATGCGCTCAGACGAGATTGAGATATTAATGTTCAAGGTCCCTTGCGGGTTCGAGGCGAACACACCGATCGGACTCAGTACGAGTCGAAGGATACGGTCTACAGATAGGATTTGCAAGGGAGTCGGACGCGGTGTGTCTAACACAGACGCGAACCACGTACGAGTCAGTGCGAGAAGCGCACGGGGAAAGTAAGAGTTTTAGGATACTTCTGGTGAAACTACAAGCAAGTCACTTACAGGGTAAGTAGTTTGAGGGCCCACACCCACAGGAGCACCGGAGTGCTGGAGTTACCTCACCCAGGGAAGCCGGGTGCACAGGTGTCCTTTGGTGTCGGGTCGCGGCGTCGTTTTCAATGGCGACCAAAGAAGACTTGCTGCTTGTGATGGTTTGAAGAAGTGTCCGGTGGAATCAAGCCTGGATTCGGTGGAAGGGATGACCTGAAAGCAGAGGGGGACAGTGTTCAAAGTCACTTGGCAGTGACTCGGGGCAAGGAAGATGAATGCCCACCGTCGTCGCAGGGTTCAGGTCGTTCACACTTGCCTTGACTCTTCAGCCACGAGGTCTAGGAGGCGTCGCCAACAACCAGGAGCTGGATTCGGCGTGTCCCACAATGTCTGCGGCTTACTGCAGTATCGGCAACTCGATTGGGGCCAACAAGCCTTGGTAACAGCAAGTCTCGGGGAAAGTGTGAAGAGGCGATGGCGCAGACCAGCAAGGTCTGTGGAACTCACCCAGCGAGGGTAAGTCAGGGCAGGCCTGGAGCAACCAGGGGAGCTCTTTGGTTTCTTTGGAAAGTCTTCTGGGGACTCACAAGCCAGCTGGCAAGGGGTTGCAAAGACGCCTCGGGAGGATTCTCTCACAGGGGCCCACGGTCACTCGGGATGCGGTAGGCTGCTGATCTTAGGAGGGATTCCTGCTGGAGGCTGGATGCACACACGTGGTCCAAAGCACAAGTTCGTGGAACGTTGTGAGGGGTTGCACTTGACAATAGTGCATGTTACCCAGGGGTCGCGGTTCCTCGTTATTCTTGGGGTCCACTGGCCTCAGCTTCGCTGGAGTCTCACGATGGCCTTTGAGAAGTAAGGAAATCTACTTCTTGGGCTGCAGGGACTTCGGACTCCGGCAGGAGCGGCGTAGCTTGTGACCGTCGTTTGTAGTTTTTGGTGCCTGCCTAGCAGGGGAGTCACTCCTTGACTCCAAGGGAGATTCTTCAGTCTTCCAAAGGTAGTGGAACGTCGAAGGTCCGGGATTCTTCTTGTAGAGCGTCGTCCAGGGAAATCTAGGGTGCAATGCACAGGTTCCCCCTCTTATACTATGGGAGGGTCAGGGGAGTGGGTGGCTACACCCACTTCCCTTTGTCCAGTTTCACGCCAGAGCAGGGACAGGTAGCCCCTGAGCCGGTTTGAACTGGCATATGCACAGAGGAGCTGTAGGAGAGTAGGATCTGCCTCTTATGTTGCCCCCACTTTTTTTCTGATGTTAGCACTGGTTTCTGGCTATAGTCTGGCTGGGTCCCTGCCAATCAGGGCCCCAGCCTCTCTGTTCTCTCTAAACGACATGGAGTGCACTCTAGGTGCACTAGTGATTGGATACTGTGGTGCCTTATGAGTCCCTAGTATATGGTACCTTAGGTGCCAAGGGCATAGGTACTTCACAGGCCTACCAGGGGCTGCAGCATGTGTTATGCCACCCCTGGGAAGCAGTCTAAATCTGACACCACAGGCCTGCTACTGCAGCCTGGGTGAGGTGGTGCTAGCACCCCTCACTGAGATATAGGTTTCCTATATCTCTCCTGCACACACATATAAACCTATCAGTCACCCCTAAGGCAGGCCCTATCAATCCTGAGGGCAGGGTGCTTGGCTTCTATGTGAGGGGGTGCCTCTGCCTGAGCAGGGCCCCTCTGCAGCTCTCAGAGTCTATTCTCTGGTGCTGTTTGTGGATGCGGTTAAACCATATACTATTAAGTGCATTATATCCTCGCGGTAAATGCTAACTTTGGAATGGCTGCATCAAAACATGTCGTGTTTGGTGTCAAACATCTTGGAATACTACCCCCGCCAATCTTGGCGGCGGGGGTAGCATTCCACCCTTCTAGAGGATAAGACATGTACCTGCTGTGGAAACGCGGTAGAATCCTAAAGAGCCCTGGCATCACAAAATGGATGCCACCAGTCACAGACACTGGGCTGCCCTCCTGCTGATGACCGAAACTCACAGTGGAGGAAGCCCAACAATAGGCATCCTGTCACAGGGAGGTGTGACCACCTCCCAGACAGGGTTTAGTGTATTGGGGCTGGGTGGGTGCACTCTTAGAGTGCTTTGAAGTCCTGCACTGGGGGAGCAGAAGGCTCCTCTGTGCATATGCCAGTTCAAACCAGCTCAGGGGCTACCTGCCCCTGCTCTGGTGCGAAACTGGACAAAGGGAAGTGGGTGTAGCCACCCCTCCCTGACCCTCCCATAGGTGGGGTCATAGAGCTAGTCCATCCCCTCTTTTTAGTATAAGAGGGGGAACCTTGCCATTGCAAAGCAGATAACCCCTGGAAGACACTCTACAGAAGAATCCTGGCCCTTCAACGTTCCACTACCTTTGGAAGACAGAAGAATCTCCCTTGGAGTCAAGGAGTGACTCCCCTGCTTGGCAGGCACCAAAAACGACAACAACGGTCGCAAACTACGCCGCTCCCGCCGGAGTCCGAAGTCCCTGCAGCCCAGGAAGTGGATTTCCTGACCTCTCCCAGGCCTTCGTGAGTCCCCAGCGAAGCTGAGGCAAGTGGACCCCACGAGTAACGAGGAACCACGACCCCTGGGTACCGTGCACTATTGTCGAGTGCAACCCCTTCACAACGTTCTCCGAACCTGTGCTTTGGACCACGTGTGGTCCAGACCTCCAGCAGGAATCCCTCCGAAGATCAGAGGCCTACACCGTCCCGAGTGACCGTGGGCCCCTGTTGAGTGATTCCGCCTGAGGTGTCTTCGCAATCCCTTGCCCGCTGGCTTGTGGGTCCCCAAAGATTTCTTAAAGAAACAAAGAGCTCCCTGGTTGCTCCAGGCCTGCCCCTGACTTACCTTCGCTGGGTGAGTCCCTCAGACCTTGCTGGTCTGCGCCATCGACTTTTCTTCATCTCCCCGAGACTTGCTGTTGCCAAGGCTTGTTGGCTCCAATCGAGTTGCCGACACCGCAGTCAGCTGCAGACATAGAGGGACCCACGGAATCCAGCTCCTGGTCGTCATCGACACCTCCTGGACCACGTGGCTGAAGAGTCAAGGCACCCGCAACCGACCTGAATCAACCGATGACGGTGGGCATCCATCTTCCTTGCCCCGGGTCACTGCCAAGTGACTTTGAACACTGTCCCCTCTGCTTTCAGGTCATCCTTCTTCAGAATCCAGGCTTGGATTCCACCGGACACTTCTTCAGCTCCCGCAAGCAGCAAGTCTTCTTTGTTCGCCATTGAAAACGACGCCGCGACCCGACACCAAAGGACACCTATGCACCCGGCTTCCCTGGGTGAGGTAACTCCAGCACTACGGTGCTCCTGTGGGTGTGGGCCCTAGAACTACTTACCCTGTAAGTGACTTGCTTGTAGGTTCTCCCGAAGTATCCTAAAACTCTTTATTTCCAACCGCGACTTGCCCCATTGAAGTTAACGGCGATCCGCGCCTGTGTATCCACACTGCACGCGTCCCCCGTGGGTCCTTTACTTACCTGCCTTGGGTGGTTTCGTGAGGCCCCTGCATTTCTGAAAGGCCCTAGGCCTTGTCTCCCTGCAAGTCGTTGTCCCTAAGTCTCTTACTTAGTATATGGTCTAGTACGCCCCTAGGGCCCCAGCCATATTTTGTGCTTAACTTATTGTGAAACGTTGATTTGTGCATATGTTTGTCTTCTAATCTCATAAAGAGATTAGTAGAGAGTTATTTAGAAATAAATACATATATGTGAGAAGTTGGCCTGGCATATGCTGTCCACTAATTATAGTGGGCACCTTGCACCAGTCCAAATCGACTCTTATGGTAGATAGGTTTAAGACAACCTTTTAAAGAAAGCTATCCTAGTGGTAGCTGTGGAGAGCAGCCTTCAGGCTAAGTCTCGGAGGAATGTAAAGCAGCTTGTTTTACCATATAATCTCTTGAATCACCAAATGAAAAGACACCACACAGGTATATATATCAAATATATATGTATTTATTTCTAAATAACTCTCTACTAATCTCTTTATGAGATTAGAAGACAAACATATGCACAAATCAACGTTTCACAATAAGTTAAGCACAAAATATGGCTGGGGCCCTAGGGGCGTACCAGACCATATACTAAGTAAGAGACTTAGGGACAACGACTTGCAGGGAGACAAGGCCTAGGGCCTTCAGAAGTGCTGGGGCCTCACGAAACCACCCAAGGCAGGTAAGTAAAGGACCCACGGGGGACGCGTGCAGTGTAGATACACAGGCGCGGATCGCCGTTGACTTCAATGGGGCAAGTCGCGGTTGGAAATAAAGAGTTTTAGGATACTTCTATAGAACCTACAAGCAAGTCACTTACAGGGTAAGTCGTTCTAGGGCCCACACCCACAGGAGCACCGTAGTGCTGGAGTTACCTCACCCAGGGAAGCCGGGTGCACAGGTGTCCTTTGGTGTCGGGTCGCAGCGTCGTTTTCAATGGCGAACAAGAAGACTTGCTGCTTGCGGGAGCTGAAGAAGTGTCCGGTGGAATCCAAGCCTGGATTCTGAAGAAGGATGACCTGAAAGCAGAGGGGACAGTGTTCAAAGTCACTTGGCAGTGACTCGGGGCAAGGAAGATGGATGCCCACCGTCGTCGAGTGATTCAGGTCGGTTGCGGGTGCCTTGACTCTTCAGCCACGTGGTCCAGGAGGCGTCGACGACGACCAGGAGCTGGATTCGGTGTGTCCCTCGACGTCTGCAGCTGACTGCGGTGTCGGCAACTCGATCGGAGCCAACAAGCCTTGGCAGCCGCAAGTCTCGGGGAGATGAAGAAAAGTCGATGGCGCAGACCAGCAAGGTCTGTGGAACTCACCCAGCGAAGGTAAGTCAGGGCAGGCCTGGAGCAACCAGGGGAGCCCTTTGGTTTCTTTAAGAAGTCTTCTGGGGACCCACGAGCCGGCTGGCAAGGGATCGCAAAGACACCTCGGGCGGAATCACTCAGCAGGGGCCCACGGTCACTCAGGACGGTGTAGGCCTCTGATCTTCGGAGGGATTCCTGCTGGAGGTCGGGACCACACGTGGTCCAAAGCACAGGTTCGTAGAACGTTGTGAAGAGGTTGCACTCGACAATAGTGCACGGTACCCAGGGGTCGCGGTTCCTCGGCTACTCACAGGAGAGCA
>CAWUFW010026329.1:0-34605 GCA_963921515.1 Calotriton arnoldi | reverse complement strand
AACATGCATTACATGGTCCCAGGATGCTTGTTTTCGGTCCAGGGAGGACCTGGCCTGGCAGTTCGGTCTGGACTGTTCCCATGGGGCACAGGGTCAAGACTGATTTGCATATGGCTGGGTCCAAACTGGGGTGGCGTAGTGGGCAAAAGAACGATGGATTTAACCCAGATCTTTTGACTGGGGGAGAATGTTTGCATTGTCAGCATTCCGTCCATCATTTGTTTGCTGTAACACTTTTCGCCCTAAGTGGGATGGGTATGCCCAGACGTGGGTCCCTTGCTCACTGTGCCACTGGATTCTAGCTAGCCTGGCTGAAGAAGGGTGACATACCCTGAAACCGGTCCCAGGATGCTTGTTTTCGGTCCAGGGAGGACCTGGCCTGGCAGTTCGGTCTGGACTGTTCCCATGGGGCACAGGGTCAAGACTGATTTGCATATGGCTGGGTCCAAACTGGGGTGGCGTAGTGGGCAAAAGAACGATGGATTTAACCCAGATCTTTTGACTGGGGGAGAATGTTTGCATTGTCAGCATTCCGTCCATCATTTGTTTGCTGTAACACTTTTCGCCCTAAGTGGGATGGGTATGCCCAGACGTGGGTCCCTTGCTCACTGTGCCACTGGATTCAAGCTAGCCTGGCTGAAGAAGGGTGACATACCCTGAAACCGGTCCCAGGATGCTTGTTTTCGGTCCAGGGAGGACCTGGCCTGGCAGTTCGGTCTGGACTGTTCCCATGGGGCACAGGGTCAAGACTGATTTGCATATGGCTGGGTCCAAACTGGGGTGGCGTAGTGGGCAAAAGAACGATGGATTTAACCCAGATCTTTTGACTGGGGGAGAATGTTTGCATTGTCAGCATTCCGTCCATCATTTGTTTGCTGTAACACTTTTCGCCCTAAGTGGGATGGGTATGCCCAGACGTGGGTCCCTTGCTCACTGTGCCACTGGATTCAAGCTAGCCTGGCTGAAGAAGGGTGACATACCCTGAAACCGGTCCCAGGATGCTTGTTTTCGGTCCAGGGAGGACCTGGCCTGGCAGTTCGGTCTGGACTGTTCCCATGGGGCACAGGGTCAAGACTGATTTGCATATGGCTGGGTCCAAACTGGGGTGGCGTAGTGGGCAAAAGAACGATGGATTTAACCCAGATCTTTTGACTGGGGGAGAATGTTTGCATTGTCAGCATTCCGTCCATCATTTGTTTGCTGTAACACTTTTCGCCCTAAGTGGGATGGGTATGCCCAGACGTGGGTCCCTTGCTCACTGTGCCACTGGATTCAAGCTAGCCTGGCTGAAGAAGGGTGACATACCCTGAAACCGGTCCCAGGATGCTTGTTTTCGGTCCAGGGAGGACCTGGCCTGGCAGTTCGGTCTGGACTGTTCCCATGGGGCACAGGGTCAAGACTGATTTGCATATGGCTGGGTCCAAACTGGGGTGGCGTAGTGGGCAAAAGAACGATGGATTTAACCCAGATCTTTTGACTGGGGGAGAATGTTTGCATTGTCAGCATTCCGTCCATCATTTGTTTGCTGTAACACTTTTCGCCCTAAGTGGGATGGGTATGCCCAGACGTGGGTCCCTTGCTCACTGTGCCACTGGATTCAAGCTAGCCTGGCTGAAGAAGGGTGACATACCCTGAAACCGGTCCCAGGATGCTTGTTTTCGGTCCAGGGAGGACCTGGCCTGGCAGTTCGGTCTGGACTGTTCCCATGGGGCACAGGGTCAAGACTGATTTGCATATGGCTGGGTCCAAACTGGGGTGGCGTAGTGGGCAAAAGAACGATGGATTTAACCCAGATCTTTTGACTGGGGGAGAATGTTTGCATTGTCAGCATTCCGTCCATCATTTGTTTGCTGTAACACTTTTCGCCCTAAGTGGGATGGGTATGCCCAGACGTGGGTCCCTTGCTCACTGTGCCACTGGATTCAAGCTAGCCTGGCTGAAGAAGGGTGACATACCCTGAAACCGGTCCCAGGATGCTTGTTTTCGGTCCAGGGAGGACCTGGCCTGGCAGTTCGGTCTGGACTGTTCCCATGGGGCACAGGGTCAAGACTGATTTGCATATGGCTGGGTCCAAACTGGGTGGCGTAGTGGGCAAAAGAACGATGGATTTAACCCAGATCTTTTGACTGGGGGAGAATGTTTGCATTGTCAGCATTCCGTCCATCATTTGTTTGCTGTAACACTTTTCGCCCTAAGTGGGATGGGTATGCCCAGACGTGGGTCCCTTGCTCACTGTGCCACTGGATTCAAGCTAGCCTGGCTGAAGAAGGGTGACATACCCTGAAACCGGTCCCAGGATGCTTGTTTTCGGTCCAGGGAGGACCTGGCCTGGCAGTTCGGTCTGGACTGTTCCCATGGGGCACAGGGTCAAGACTGATTTGCATATGGCTGGGTCCAAACTGGGGTGGCGTAGTGGGCAAAAGAACGATGGATTTAACCCAGATCTTTTGACTGGGGGAGAATGTTTGCATTGTCAGCATTCCGTCCATCATTTGTTTGCTGTAACACTTTTCGCCCTAAGTGGGATGGGTATGCCCAGACGTGGGTCCCTTGCTCACTGTGCCACTGGATTCAAGCTAGCCTGGCTGAAGAAGGGTGACATACCCTGAAACCGGTCCCAGGATGCTTGTTTTCGGTCCAGGGAGGACCTGGCCTGGCAGTTCGGTCTGGACTGTTCCCATGGGGCACAGGGTCAAGACTGATTTGCATATGGCTGGGTCCAAACTGGGGTGGCGTAGTGGGCAAAAGAACGATGGATTTAACCCAGATCTTTTGACTGGGGGAGAATGTTTGCATTGTCAGCATTCCGTCCATCATTTGTTTGCTGTAACACTTTTCGCCCTAAGTGGGATGGGTATGCCCAGACGTGGGTCCCTTGCTCACTGTGCCACTGGATTCAAGCTAGCCTGGCTGAAGAAGGGTGACATACCCTGAAACCGGTCCCAGGATGCTTGTTTTCGGTCCAGGGAGGACCTGGCCTGGCAGTTCGGTCTGGACTGTTCCCATGGGGCACAGGGTCAAGACTGATTTGCATATGGCTGGGTCCAAACTGGGGTGGCGTAGTGGGCAAAAGAACGATGGATTTAACCCAGATCTTTTGACTGGGGGAGAATGTTTGCATTGTCAGCATTCCGTCCATCATTTGTTTGCTGTAACACTTTTCGCCCTAAGTGGGATGGGTATGCCCAGACGCGGGTCCCTTGCTCACTGTACCACTGGATTCAAGCTAGCCTGGCTGAAGAAAGGTGACATACCCTGAAACCGGTCCCAGGATGCTTGTTTTCGGTCCAGGGAGGACCTGGCCTGGCAGTTCGGTCTGGACTGTTCCCATGGGGCACAGGGTCAAGACTGATTTGCATATGGCTGGGTCCAAACTGGGGTGGCGTAGTGGGCAAAAGAACGATGGATTTAACCCAGATCTTTTGACTGGGGGAGAATGTTTGCATTGTCAGCATTCCGTCCATCATTTGTTTGCTGTAACACTTTTCGCCCTAAGTGGGATGGGTATGCCCAGACGTGGGTCCCTTGCTCACTGTGCCACTGGATTCTAGCTAGCCTGGCTGAAGAAGGGTGACATACCCTGAAACCGGTCCCAGGATGCTTGTTTTCGGTCCAGGGAGGACCTGGCCTGGCAGTTCGGTCTGGACTGTTCCCATGGGGCACAGGGTCAAGACTGATTTGCATATGGCTGGGTCCAAACTGGGGTGGCGTAGTGGGCAAAAGAACGATGGATTTAACCCAGATCTTTTGACTGGGGGAGAATGTTTGCATTGTCAGCATTCCGTCCATCATTTGTTTGCTGTAACACTTTTCGCCCTAAGTGGGATGGGTATGCCCAGACGTGGGTCCCTTGCTCACTGTGCCACTGGATTCAAGCTAGCCTGGCTGAAGAAGGGTGACATACCCTGAAACCGGTCCCAGGATGCTTGTTTTCGGTCCAGGGAGGACCTGGCCTGGCAGTTCGGTCTGGACTGTTCCCATGGGGCACAGGG
Source organism: Calotriton arnoldi (assembly GCA_963921515.1). Lineage (NCBI taxonomy): Eukaryota > Metazoa > Chordata > Amphibia > Caudata > Salamandridae > Calotriton > Calotriton arnoldi. The sequence goes on along the minus strand of CAWUFW010026329.1, from coordinate 30,613 downwards.
TCAAGACTGATTTGCATATGGCTGGGTCCAAACTGGGGTGGCGTAGTGGGCAAAAGAACGATGGATTTAACCCAGATCTTTTGACTGGGGGAGAATGTTTGCATTGTCAGCATTCCGTCCATCATTTGTTTGCTGTAACACTTTTCGCCCTAAGTGGGATGGGTATGCCCAGACGTGGGTCCCTTGCTCACTGTGCCACTGGATTCAAGCTAGCCTGGCTGAAGAAGGGTGACATACCCTGAAACCGGTCCCAGGATGCTTGTTTTCGGTCCAGGGAGGACCTGGCCTGGCAGTTCGGTCTGGACTGTTCCCATGGGGCACAGGGTCAAGACTGATTTGCATATGGCTGGGTCCAAACTGGGGTGGCGTAGTGGGCAAAAGAACGATGGATTTAACCCAGATCTTTTGACTGGGGGAGAATGTTTGCATTGTCAGCATTCCGTCCATCATTTGTTTGCTGTAACACTTTTCGCCCTAAGTGGGATGGGTATGCCCAGACGTGGGTCCCTTGCTCACTGTGCCACTGGATTCAAGCTAGCCTGGCTGAAGAAGGGTGACATACCCTGAAACCGGTCCCAGGATGCTTGTTTTCGGTCCAGGGAGGACCTGGCCTGGCAGTTCGGTCTGGACTGTTCCCATGGGGCACAGGGTCAAGACTGATTTGCATATGGCTGGGTCCAAACTGGGGTGGCGTAGTGGGCAAAAGAACGATGGATTTAACCCAGATCTTTTGACTGGGGGAGAATGTTTGCATTGTCAGCATTCCGTCCATCATTTGTTTGCTGTAACACTTTTCGCCCTAAGTGGGATGGGTATGCCCAGACGTGGGTCCCTTGCTCACTGTGCCACTGGATTCTAGCTAGCCTGGCTGAAGAAGGGTGACATACCCTGAAACCGGTCCCAGGATGCTTGTTTTCGGTCCAGGGAGGACCTGGCCTGGCAGTTCGGTCTGGACTGTTCCCATGGGGCACAGGGTCAAGACTGATTTGCATATGGCTGGGTCCAAACTGGGGTGGCGTAGTGGGCAAAAGAACGATGGATTTAACCCAGATCTTTTGACTGGGGGAGAATGTTTGCATTGTCAGCATTCCGTCCATCATTTGTTTGCTGTAACACTTTTCGCCCTAAGTGGGATGGGTATGCCCAGACGTGGGTCCCTTGCTCACTGTGCCACTGGATTCAAGCTAGCCTGGCTGAAGAAGGGTGACATACCCTGAAACCGGTCCCAGGATGCTTGTTTTCGGTCCAGGGAGGACCTGGCCTGGCAGTTCGGTCTGGACTGTTCCCATGGGGCACAGGGTCAAGACTGATTTGCATATGGCTGGGTCCAAACTGGGGTGGCGTAGTGGGCAAAAGAACGATGGATTTAACCCAGATCTTTTGACTGGGGGAGAATGTTTGCATTGTCAGCATTCCGTCCATCATTTGTTTGCTGTAACACTTTTCGCCCTAAGTGGGATGGGTATGCCCAGACGTGGGTCCCTTGCTCACTGTGCCACTGGATTCAAGCTAGCCTGGCTGAAGAAGGGTGACATACCCTGAAACCGGTCCCAGGATGCTTGTTTTCGGTCCAGGGAGGACCTGGCCTGGCAGTTCGGTCTGGACTGTTCCCATGGGGCACAGGGTCAAGACTGATTTGCATATGGCTGGGTCCAAACTGGGGTGGCGTAGTGGGCAAAAGAACGATGGATTTAACCCAGATCTTTTGACTGGGGGAGAATGTTTGCATTGTCAGCATTCCGTCCATCATTTGTTTGCTGTAACACTTTTCGCCCTAAGTGGGATGGGTATGCCCAGACGTGGGTCCCTTGCTCACTGTGCCACTGGATTCAAGCTAGCCTGGCTGAAGAAGGGTGACATACCCTGAAACCGGTCCCAGGATGCTTGTTTTCGGTCCAGGGAGGACCTGGCCTGGCAGTTCGGTCTGGACTGTTCCCATGGGGCACAGGGTCAAGACTGATTTGCATATGGCTGGGTCCAAACTGGGGTGGCGTAGTGGGCAAAAGAACGATGGATTTAACCCAGATCTTTTGACTGGGGGAGAATGTTTGCATTGTCAGCATTCCGTCCATCATTTGTTTGCTGTAACACTTTTCGCCCTAAGTGGGATGGGTATGCCCAGACGTGGGTCCCTTGCTCACTGTGCCACTGGATTCAAGCTAGCCTGGCTGAAGAAGGGTGACATACCCTGAAACCGGTCCCAGGATGCTTGTTTTCGGTCCAGGGAGGACCTGGCCTGGCAGTTCGGTCTGGACTGTTCCCATGGGGCACAGGGTCAAGACTGATTTGCATATGGCTGGGTCCAAACTGGGGTGGCGTAGTGGGCAAAAGAACGATGGATTTAACCCAGATCTTTTGACTGGGGGAGAATGTTTGCATTGTCAGCATTCCGTCCATCATTTGTTTGCTGTAACACTTTTCGCCCTAAGTGGGATGGGTATGCCCAGACGTGGGTCCCTTGCTCACTGTGCCACTGGATTCAAGCTAGCCTGGCTGAAGAAGGGTGACATACCCTGAAACCGGTCCCAGGATGCTTGTTTTCGGTCCAGGGAGGACCTGGCCTGGCAGTTCGGTCTGGACTGTTCCCATGGGGCACAGGGTCAAGACTGATTTGCATATGGCTGGGTCCAAACTGGGGTGGCGTAGTGGGCAAAAGAACGATGGATTTAACCCAGATCTTTTGACTGGGGGAGAATGTTTGCATTGTCAGCATTCCGTCCATCATTTGTTTGCTGTAACACTTTTCGCCCTAAGTGGGATGGGTATGCCCAGACGTGGGTCCCTTGCTCACTGTGCCACTGGATTCAAGCTAGCCTGGCTGAAGAAGGGTGACATACCCTGAAACCGGTCCCAGGATGCTTGTTTTCGGTCCAGGGAGGACCTGGCCTGGCAGTTCGGTCTGGACTGTTCCCATGGGGCACAGGGTCAAGACTGATTTGCATATGGCTGGGTCCAAACTGGGGTGGCGTAGTGGGCAAAAGAACGATGGATTTAACCCAGATCTTTTGACTGGGGGAGAATGTTTGCATTGTCAGCATTCCGTCCATCATTTGTTTGCTGTAACACTTTTCGCCCTAAGTGGGATGGGTATGCCCAGACGTGGGTCCCTTGCTCACTGTGCCACTGGATTCAAGCTAGCCTGGCTGAAGAAGGGTGACATACCCTGAAACCGGTCCCAGGATGCTTGTTTTCGGTCCAGGGAGGACCTGGCCTGGCAGTTCGGTCTGGACTGTTCCCATGGGGCACAGGGTCAAGACTGATTTGCATATGGCTGGGTCCAAACTGGGGTGGCGTAGTGGGCAAAAGAACGATGGATTTAACCCAGATCTTTTGACTGGGGGAGAATGTTTGCATTGTCAGCATTCCGTCCATCATTTGTTTGCTGTAACACTTTTCGCCCTAAGTGGGATGGGTATGCCCAGACGTGGGTCCCTTGCTCACTGTGCCACTGGATTCAAGCTAGCCTGGCTGAAGAAGGGTGACATACCCTGAAACCGGTCCCAGGATGCTTGTTTTCGGTCCAGGGAGGACCTGGCCTGGCAGTTCGGTCTGGACTGTTCCCATGGGGCACAGGGTCAAGACTGATTTGCATATGGCTGGGTCCAAACTGGGGTGGCGTAGTGGGCAAAAGAACGATGGATTTAACCCAGATCTTTTGACTGGGGGAGAATGTTTGCATTGTCAGCATTCCGTCCATCATTTGTTTGCTGTAACACTTTTCGCCCTAAGTGGGATGGGTATGCCCAGACGTGGGTCCCTTGCTCACTGTGCCACTGGATTCAAGCTAGCCTGGCTGAAGAAGGGTGACATACCCTGAAACCGGTCCCAGGATGCTTGTTTTCGGTCCAGGGAGGACCTGGCCTGGCAGTTCGGTCTGGACTGTTCCCATGGGGCACAGGGTCAAGACTGATTTGCATATGGCTGGGTCCAAACTGGGGTGGCGTAGTGGGCAAAAGAACGATGGATTTAACCCAGATCTTTTGACTGGGGGAGAATGTTTGCATTGTCAGCATTCCGTCCATCATTTGTTTGCTGTAACACTTTTCGCCCTAAGTGGGATGGGTATGCCCAGACGTGGGTCCCTTGCTCACTGTGCCACTGGATTCTAGCTAGCCTGGCTGAAGAAGGGTGACATACCCTGAAACCGGTCCCAGGATGCTTGTTTTCGGTCCAGGGAGGACCTGGCCTGGCAGTTCGGTCTGGACTGTTCCCATGGGGCACAGGGTCAAGACTGATTTGCATATGGCTGGGTCCAAACTGGGGTGGCGTAGTGGGCAAAAGAACGATGGATTTAACCCAGATCTTTTGACTGGGGGAGAATGTTTGCATTGTCAGCATTCCGTCCATCATTTGTTTGCTGTAACACTTTTCGCCCTAAGTGGGATGGGTATGCCCAGACGTGGGTCCCTTGCTCACTGTGCCACTGGATTCAAGCTAGCCTGGCTGAAGAAGGGTGACATACCCTGAAACCGGTCCCAGGATGCTTGTTTTCGGTCCAGGGAGGACCTGGCCTGGCAGTTCGGTCTGGACTGTTCCCATGGGGCACAGGGTCAAGACTGATTTGCATATGGCTGGGTCCAAACTGGGGTGGCGTAGTGGGCAAAAGAACGATGGATTTAACCCAGATCTTTTGACTGGGGGAGAATGTTTGCATTGTCAGCATTCCGTCCATCATTTGTTTGCTGTAACACTTTTCGCCCTAAGTGGGATGGGTATGCCCAGACGTGGGTCCCTTGCTCACTGTGCCACTGGATTCAAGCTAGCCTGGCTGAAGAAGGGTGACATACCCTGAAACCGGTCCCAGGATGCTTGTTTTCGGTCCAGGGAGGACCTGGCCTGGCAGTTCGGTCTGGACTGTTCCCATGGGGCACAGGGTCAAGACTGATTTGCATATGGCTGGGTCCAAACTGGGGTGGCGTAGTGGGCAAAAGAACGATGGATTTAACCCAGATCTTTTGACTGGGGGAGAATGTTTGCATTGTCAGCATTCCGTCCATCATTTGTTTGCTGTAACACTTTTCGCCCTAAGTGGGATGGGTATGCCCAGACGTGGGTCCCTTGCTCACTGTGCCACTGGATTCAAGCTAGCCTGGCTGAAGAAGGGTGACATACCCTGAAACCGGTCCCAGGATGCTTGTTTTCGGTCCAGGGAGGACCTGGCCTGGCAGTTCGGTCTGGACTGTTCCCATGGGGCACAGGGTCAAGACTGATTTGCATATGGCTGGGTCCAAACTGGGGTGGCGTAGTGGGCAAAAGAACGATGGATTTAACCCAGATCTTTTGACTGGGGGAGAATGTTTGCATTGTCAGCATTCCGTCCATCATTTGTTTGCTGTAACACTTTTCGCCCTAAGTGGGATGGGTATGCCCAGACGTGGGTCCCTTGCTCACTGTGCCACTGGATTCAAGCTAGCCTGGCTGAAGAAGGGTGACATACCCTGAAACCGGTCCCAGGATGCTTGTTTTCGGTCCAGGGAGGACCTGGCCTGGCAGTTCGGTCTGGACTGTTCCCATGGGGCACAGGGTCAAGACTGATTTGCATATGGCTGGGTCCAAACTGGGGTGGCGTAGTGGGCAAAAGAACGATGGATTTAACCCAGATCTTTTGACTGGGGGAGAATGTTTGCATTGTCAGCATTCCGTCCATCATTTGTTTGCTGTAACACTTTTCGCCCTAAGTGGGATGGGTATGCCCAGACGTGGGTCCCTTGCTCACTGTGCCACTGGATTCAAGCTAGCCTGGCTGAAGAAGGGTGACATACCCTGAAACCGGTCCCAGGATGCTTGTTTTCGGTCCAGGGAGGACCTGGCCTGGCAGTTCGGTCTGGACTGTTCCCATGGGGCACAGGGTCAAGACTGATTTGCATATGGCTGGGTCCAAACTGGGGTGGCGTAGTGGGCAAAAGAACGATGGATTTAACCCAGATCTTTTGACTGGGGGAGAATGTTTGCATTGTCAGCATTCCGTCCATCATTTGTTTGCTGTAACACTTTTCGCCCTAAGTGGGATGGGTATGCCCAGACGTGGGTCCCTTGCTCACTGTGCCACTGGATTCAAGCTAGCCTGGCTGAAGAAGGGTGACATACCCTGAAACCGGTCCCAGGATGCTTGTTTTCGGTCCAGGGAGGACCTGGCCTGGCAGTTCGGTCTGGACTGTTCCCATGGGGCACAGGGTCAAGACTGATTTGCATATGGCTGGGTCCAAACTGGGGTGGCGTAGTGGGCAAAAGAACGATGGATTTAACCCAGATCTTTTGACTGGGGGAGAATGTTTGCATTGTCAGCATTCCGTCCATCATTTGTTTGCTGTAACACTTTTCGCCCTAAGTGGGATGGGTATGCCCAGACGTGGGTCCCTTGCTCACTGTGCCACTGGATTCTAGCTAGCCTGGCTGAAGAAGGGTGACATACCCTGAAACCGGTCCCAGGATGCTTGTTTTCGGTCCAGGGAGGACCTGGCCTGGCAGTTCGGTCTGGACTGTTCCCATGGGGCACAGGGTCAAGACTGATTTGCATATGGCTGGGTCCAAACTGGGGTGGCGTAGTGGGCAAAAGAACGATGGATTTAACCCAGATCTTTTGACTGGGGGAGAATGTTTGCATTGTCAGCATTCCGTCCATCATTTGTTTGCTGTAACACTTTTCGCCCTAAGTGGGATGGGTATGCCCAGACGTGGGTCCCTTGCTCACTGTGCCACTGGATTCAAGCTAGCCTGGCTGAAGAAGGGTGACATACCCTGAAACCGGTCCCAGGATGCTTGTTTTCGGTCCAGGGAGGACCTGGCCTGGCAGTTCGGTCTGGACTGTTCCCATGGGGCACAGGGTCAAGACTGATTTGCATATGGCTGGGTCCAAACTGGGGTGGCGTAGTGGGCAAAAGAACGATGGATTTAACCCAGATCTTTTGACTGGGGGAGAATGTTTGCATTGTCAGCATTCCGTCCATCATTTGTTTGCTGTAACACTTTTCGCCCTAAGTGGGATGGGTATGCCCAGACGTGGGTCCCTTGCTCACTGTGCCACTGGATTCAAGCTAGCCTGGCTGAAGAAGGGTGACATACCCTGAAACCGGTCCCAGGATGCTTGTTTTCGGTCCAGGGAGGACCTGGCCTGGCAGTTCGGTCTGGACTGTTCCCATGGGGCACAGGGTCAAGACTGATTTGCATATGGCTGGGTCCAAACTGGGGTGGCGTAGTGGGCAAAAGAACGATGGATTTAACCCAGATCTTTTGACTGGGGGAGAATGTTTGCATTGTCAGCATTCCGTCCATCATTTGTTTGCTGTAACACTTTTCGCCCTAAGTGGGATGGGTATGCCCAGACGTGGGTCCCTTGCTCACTGTGCCACTGGATTCAAGCTAGCCTGGCTGAAGAAGGGTGACATACCCTGAAACCGGTCCCAGGATGCTTGTTTTCGGTCCAGGGAGGACCTGGCCTGGCAGTTCGGTCTGGACTGTTCCCATGGGGCACAGGGTCAAGACTGATTTGCATATGGCTGGGTCCAAACTGGGGTGGCGTAGTGGGCAAAAGAACGATGGATTTAACCCAGATCTTTTGACTGGGGGAGAATGTTTGCATTGTCAGCATTCCGTCCATCATTTGTTTGCTGTAACACTTTTCGCCCTAAGTGGGATGGGTATGCCCAGACGGGGGTCCCTTGCTCACTGTGCCACTGGATTCAAGCTAGCCTGGCTGAAGAAGGGTGACATACTCTGAAACCGGTCCCAGGATGCTTGTTTTCGGTCCAGGGAGGACCTGGCCTGGCAGTTCGGTCTGGACTGTTCCCATGGGGCACAGGGTCAAGACTGATTTGCATATGGCTGGGTCCAAACTGGGGTGGCGTAGTGGGCAAAAGAACGATGGATTTAACCCAGATCTTTTGACTGGGGGAGAATGTTTGCATTGTCAGCATTCCGTCCATCATTTGTTTGCTGTAACACTTTTCGCCCTAAGTGGGATGGGTATGCCCAGACGTGGGACCCTTGCTCACTGTGCCACTGGATTCAAGCTAGCCTGGCTGAAGAAGGGTGACATACCCTGAAACCGGTCCCAGGATGCTTGTTTTCGGTCCAGGGAGGACCTGGCCTGGCAGTTCGGTCTGGACTGTTCCCATGGGGCACAGGGTCAAGACTGATTTGCATATGGCTGGGTCCAAACTGGGGTGGCGTAGTGGGCAAAAGAACGATGGATTTAACCCAGATCTTTTGACTGGGGGAGAATGTTTGCATTGTCAGCATTCCGTCCATCATTTGTTTGCTGTAACACTTTTCGCCCTAAGTGGGATGGGTATGCCCAGACGTGGGTCCCTTGCTCACTGTGCCACTGGATTCTAGCTAGCCTGGCTGAAGAAGGGTGACATACCCTGAAACCGGTCCCAGGATGCTTGTTTTCGGTCCAGGGAGGACCTGGCCTGGCAGTTCGGTCTGGACTGTTCCCATGGGGCACAGGGTCAAGACTGATTTGCATATGGCTGGGTCCAAACTGGGGTGGCGTAGTGGGCAAAAGAACGATGGATTTAACCCAGATCTTTTGACTGGGGGAGAATGTTTGCATTGTCAGCATTCCGTCCATCATTTGTTTGCTGTAACACTTTTCGCCCTAAGTGGGATGGGTATGCCCAGACGTGGGTCCCTTGCTCACTGTGCCACTGGATTCAAGCTAGCCTGGCTGAAGAAGGGTGACATACCCTGAAACCGGTCCCAGGATGCTTGTTTTCGGTCCAGGGAGGACCTGGCCTGGCAGTTCGGTCTGGACTGTTCCCATGGGGCACAGGGTCAAGACTGATTTGCATATGGCTGGGTCCAAACTGGGGTGGCGTAGTGGGCAAAAGAACGATGGATTTAACCCAGATCTTTTGACTGGGGGAGAATGTTTGCATTGTCAGCATTCCGTCCATCATTTGTTTGCTGTAACACTTTTCGCCCTAAGTGGGATGGGTATGCCCAGACGTGGGTCCCTTGCTCACTGTGCCACTGGATTCAAGCTAGCCTGGCTGAAGAAGGGTGACATACCCTGAAACCGGTCCCAGGATGCTTGTTTTCGGTCCAGGGAGGACCTGGCCTGGCAGTTCGGTCTGGACTGTTCCCATGGGGCACAGGGTCAAGACTGATTTGCATATGGCTGGGTCCAAACTGGGGTGGCGTAGTGGGCAAAAGAACGATGGATTTAACCCAGATCTTTTGACTGGGGGAGAATGTTTGCATTGTCAGCATTCCGTCCATCATTTGTTTGCTGTAACACTTTTCGCCCTAAGTGGGATGGGTATGCCCAGACGTGGGTCCCTTGCTCACTGTGCCACTGGATTCTAGCTAGCCTGGCTGAAGAAGGGTGACATACCCTGAAACCGGTCCCAGGATGCTTGTTTTCGGTCCAGGGAGGACCTGGCCTGGCAGTTCGGTCTGGACTGTTCCCATGGGGCACAGGGTCAAGACTGATTTGCATATGGCTGGGTCCAAACTGGGGTGGCGTAGTGGGCAAAAGAACGATGGATTTAACCCAGATCTTTTGACTGGGGGAGAATGTTTGCATTGTCAGCATTCCGTCCATCATTTGTTTGCTGTAACACTTTTCGCCCTAAGTGGGATGGGTATGCCCAGACGTGGGTCCCTTGCTCACTGTGCCACTGGATTCAAGCTAGCCTGGCTGAAGAAGGGTGACATACCCTGAAACCGGTCCCAGGATGCTTGTTTTCGGTCCAGGGAGGACCTGGCCTGGCAGTTCGGTCTGGACTGTTCCCATGGGGCACAGGGTCAAGACTGATTTGCATATGGCTGGGTCCAAACTGGGGTGGCGTAGTGGGCAAAAGAACGATGGATTTAACCCAGATCTTTTGACTGGGGGAGAATGTTTGCATTGTCAGCATTCCGTCCATCATTTGTTTGCTGTAACACTTTTCGCCCTAAGTGGGATGGGTATGCCCAGACGTGGGTCCCTTGCTCACTGTGCCACTGGATTCAAGCTAGCCTGGCTGAAGAAGGGTGACATACCCTGAAACCGGTCCCAGGATGCTTGTTTTCGGTCCAGGGAGGACCTGGCCTGGCAGTTCGGTCTGGACTGTTCCCATGGGGCACAGGGTCAAGACTGATTTGCATATGGCTGGGTCCACACTGGGGTGGCGTAGTGGGCAAAAGAACGATGGATTTAACCCAGATCTTTTGACTGGGGGAGAATGTTTGCATTGTCAGCATTCCGTCCATCATTTGTTTGCTGTAACACTTTTCGCCGTATGTGGAATGGGTATGCCCAGACGTGGGTCCCTTGCTCACTGTGCCACTGGATTCAAGCTAGCCTGGCTGAAGAAGGGTGACATACCCTGAAACCGGTCCCAGGATGCTTGTTTTCGGTCCAGGGAGGACCTGGCCTGGCAGTTCGGTCTGGACTGTTCCCATGGGGCACAGGGTCAAGACTGATTTGCATATGGCTGGGTCCAAACTGGGGTGGTGTAGTGGGCAAAAGAACAATGGATTTAACCCAGATCTTTTGACTGGGGGAGAATGTTTGCATTGTCAGCATTCCGTCCATCATTTGTTTGCTGTAACACTTTTCGCCCTAAGTGGGATGGGTATGCCCAGACGTGGGTCCCTTGCTCACTGTGCCACTGGATTCAAGCTAGCCTGGCTGAAGAAGGGTGACATACCCTGAAACCGGTCCCAGGATGCTTGTTTTCGGTCCAGGGAGGACCTGGCCTGGCAGTTCGGTCTGGACTGTTCCCATGGGGCACAGGGTCAAGACTGATTTGCATATGGCTGGGTCCAAACTGGGGTGGCGTAGTGGGCAAAAGAACGATGGATTTAACCCAGATCTTTTGACTGGGGGAGAATGTTTGCATTGTCAGCATTCCGTCCATCATTTGTTTGCTGTAACACTTTTCGCCCTAAGTGGGATGGGTATGCCCAGACGTGGGTCCCTTGCTCACTGTGCCACTGGATTCAAGCTAGCCTGGCTGAAGAAGGGTGACATACCCTGAAACCGGTCCCAGGATGCTTGTTTTCGGTCCAGGGAGGACCTGGCCTGGCAGTTCGGTCTGGACTGTTCCCATGGGGCACAGGGTCAAGACTGATTTGCATATGGCTGGGTCCAAACTGGGGTGGCGTAGTGGGCAAAAGAACGATGGATTTAACCCAGATCTTTTGACTGGGGGAGAATGTTTGCATTGTCAGCATTCCGTCCATCATTTGTTTGCTGTAACACTTTATCTGTACGTCAGCACAGAGTTACAGGATTTCAAGAGAGAGGCTGAATCCTTTACTAAGAAACTAAGAGCGAAGGCCTACCCCTAAAAAATCACAAAAAAGGCCCTAAAAAGAGCACAAAATATCCCAAGGCAAGCCCTCCTTGAAACAAACGTGAAACAGAAAACTGACAACCTGATTTTTGTGAGCACCTATTATTCCCTGTCAGATAACATCACGAAAATTGTTAATAAAATTGGCTGATTCTTATATCCAGTCAATTAAACTTCTCAAAACCAATGTTCTTCTTCAAACGAAATAGGAGCATTAGAGACAGACTAGTGCATAGCAACACCTGGCAAGAAATACCAGAATGCCAATCCACACTATGGGACCTTCCCCCAGTAACAGGCCACCATCCATGTGAGAATTGCTCCGTATTTCCCCTGACAGAACACTCATGAACACTAAAACTAGGTCTCCCGACTACATTGGAGCAGAGAACCCACACGAACTGCAATAGCAGCAATGTGATCTATATAATCACATGCCCATGTGGACTCTGATATATCGGAATAACGACTAGAAAAGTCAAAATTTGAATAAGCAAGTGTCAGGGGACACGGCGGCTCCACTCGCACAGGCACGCGATGACAGCGGGAGAACTACAATTCCCGGCAGCCTCGAGCGGACGTCCGACGTCAGACGCTCCACCTCACGTGATGCAGGAAGACTCGGGATAAGGCGAGGCTGCAGCTACAGACACTGCCGATTATTCGTTTGGTCCGAGGATGGATGATGGCCATATCTCCCGTGATCCTGGTCGGGTAAGGGTGCCTATAGCACCACTGGTTCCTGTGTAACCCGGGGAGTTTCTCTAACGCTATACTTACACTTTGGGAGCATACCAGGCTTGGGTGCTCATTTCCTTTTTCCCTACGTTGGTGAGCTCTCCGTTTGTGGTAAACATAAGAGCTCTTGCGAGGGAATATTATTTAACGATCGTGTTTCATATGTACTGGAGGGCATTTGGATGAGATTCAAGTGGGTGTACATTACTTGATTTCCCTATGTTGGCGAACTCTTCACTGTACTTTGCCCACAGAGTTCATGCGAGGGAAATAGTAGGGTTCATTGTATATTCGGTAACAGTGTTACCGTTCATGTGTATCACTAACGGCAAGAGGTTCCTGCTGTTGATGAGAGTGAAGTGAACTCTCAGATTTGGTTTCCTTATATCCCGGAGGTTCCTGGAAGTGATCCTATTAAGGAAACAAATAACCACACAGACTATCGTTCCTAACAATGCCGATGTGAGTACTTGTTTTGCTTGTTTATATCTGATGTGGTTTATCCTCTTTCTACACTCTATTCTTTTCCTCCACAGGGGTGATATAGACAGAGGTTCTTCAGAGCAACTGCCTTAACCCCTAAATACCAGGTATAGATAGGGGAGTCTAATGCATGTACTAAACACCGGCACAGTAAAATAATCACCTCATGAATCCTTTATGTTTTCTAGCAAATGGTATGAAGTAGAGGTTACAAGCTCATCACCCTGTTAGCCGAGCAATCTTTTCCTTTTGTTACAGGTCAGTGGAAGTATGGGCATAATGGAGAATTAAAGTAGTATGGGAGGGAAAAGGTCAGGATAGTAATATATTCTTTTGTGTTTTACAGGTCTCCTCCCCGCTGTCCCCATCCTTCCCTTCCCCCGCTTAACCACCCTTTAGTCTGTGTGAATTTATATCCAGACTTGGGGCTGTTGAGAGGTGGACCCCTATGAGCATCGGTTCGATCCTGAGGATACGTTCAGGCCCGGGACAGCAAGCATTGAAGTACTGTTCGCTGCAGAAGGCCATTGACTAAAGTGACAGCACACTACATAGAGAAGAATCATACAGATAAAGGCCTGAGATGGTCAATCATTGAAAAATGTACCCCACGTAATGACATCACCAAATAAGCTCTTGGAAAAGGAGCAAAGGTGGGTCTATATACTACAGACAAGCATAAGAGGTCTGAACGATGAGATACCATGGCACCAACTGAATCTACGATAGAGCCATGGATGCCATCCCTTGACTCTTGTGCCAATCCTCAAAGACCACCCCATGTAGTAAAACACAGTGGGGCTACGTGTTTCTAGAGTGTCTTATTATGGACGAGAGCCGATGTATGTGTAGTGTTAAAAATAATCTCTATAAAAACACCAACTGGTTCTATGAACCACATGATATGTGCCCTCAGGGCAATTTTTCCCTTGCATCATATACACTTTATGTATATAGCGATACCTGCTATACCACTCAAGCTCATCACACAAGCATACAGCTCACTACAACTGATTACATACAAGAAGACACACACTCTGTGTATGCAGAGACATTAACCGATCGAAATATACACCTAACTTTCCTATTTGAACTTACTGGCGAAACCATGTGTAGAATATAAGATTACTATGCCAGGGCTCAAAAAATCCACTCTCCCACTCGCAATAGCGAGCCAGATTTAATCAGGACCAGCTATTTTTATGGCTTACTTGCCCATTTTGGCAGGCTGCCAACAGGTGTTCTGTTTGCTCACAAAGTGAATGGGCAATAAAGAGCACTTCTGGATCAGGGCAAGGTAATTGCCCTGATCCTATTGGACCTGTCGGCAGCATTCAACACGGTCTCTCATCAGCTCTTACTTCGCAATCTCCACGGAAAAGGAATACATGCCAAAGCACTCCAATGGCTCAACTCATTCCTCAGCAACAGGAAACAAACAGTACAACTGGGCGCTTTTTCTACCAAACCAAAAATTCTGAGTTGTGGTGTCCCCCAGGGAGCTTCTCTTAGCCCCACCCTTTTTAATGCTTTTGTCTCACCACTGGCAGAAATTGGCTCTAAATGGGGCTTTGATATTTGCTCATATGCGGATGATACGCAATTAACAATAGCCATTGGTAATGACCACGAGAGCACAAGGACCAAGCTTAACGACTGCCTTACTGAAATGGCAGTATGGATGTCCGATCACTGTCTCAAACTTAATGCAGACAAATCTGAGATCCTACTTTTTGGTGGAGCCCACCACATTTGGGACGCCTCATGGTGGCCCTACTCTTTAGGACACGCTCCAGAGCCCAAGAGGTGTGCCAAGAACTTGGGCGTCCTCATGGACGACAAACTTTCCATGCAGGATCACATACGGACCCTCTGCGGGAAAAGTTTCGCCTTACTAAAACTTCTAAAAGGCTTTTTCCCTGGATCCCTTTGGAAAATAGGAGTACAGTCACCCAAGCATTGCTTGTTAGCAGAATGGACTATGGCAATGCCCTGTTTGTGGGCATGCCAGACTACCTGTTTAAACGTCTCCAGGTAGTACAAAATGCTGCAGCCAAATTGGTCTGCAATAAGGGCAGACTAAGCTCAGCTACTGAATGCCTGAAACAACTCAATTGGCTGCCGGTGCGCCAAAGAGCACGATTTAAGTTCCTGGGGCACACTTTTAAGGCACTACACCGCATCGGTCCCAAAACTCTCCAAGATAAAATCCGATTTTACACCCCTCCCAGATGCCTATGGTCACAGCATCTTGCGCTTGCAGAATCAAAAGGATCAAAAGGCGAAAACCGGGGGACGCACCTTCTCGCACCTCGCGGCCTTACACTGGAATGGGCTGCCAGTCGAACTTCGACTTATCAATGATTACAAAACCTTCAGAAAAAAATTAAAAACACATTTATTTCCCGCCTAAGCAGTTCCCTACTTCCTCCGGCCCATCTTTTCAGCACCAGATTTCGCCTCCTCAGCGCCGTGATATCCCGTTGAGATGAATGTAGCGCTATATAAATAAATAAATAAATAAATAAGATGCCTTAAGTCTTGTTATCTTGTCACATTTCTCCGCTTTCAGAGACAGGTGTCAAAAGTCAGTTTGTCTTTCTACATTTGCTTTTCTTTCTGAGACTGAAATTAAAGGATTTTGTAAAGTGAACTGTGTGACAGTCGGGATGAGACCTCTTGTGATTGTTTTTGTGCAGGAAGGTGTCCCTTCTAGCACAAAAACAATCGTCCCAGCTGCATTGGCACATGGCAGCCAATTGTACATCAGCGCAGGGAAGTGCACAGGGATCCGTCATATTGTTGTAAATATGACGCATCCCTGTGCTTTGAAAGTAACGCACCACGGCACAGCCAAATGGCTTGCGGCAAAGCCCTGCTTTACTTTCTTGTAAATAAGGCCACTTGTTGTGAAATGCCTTTGGGTATTGTCTTACCTTTTTGTAGTATAGGTACCAGTGGCGGCTGGCATGACTTGCGGGTGGTGAGGCGGGCGCGAGGGGCGAGGTTGCAGGCACGAGGTAGCGCAATGGAAAACAATTATTTTTAATAAAAATTACAACACTTACCTTGCAGCCAGTCCCGCCGCCGCATCTCTGCTCCTTGCTCCTGCTCTCATCGTGGGACAGGAAACCAGGCTCCCCTGACCAAATACAACACTTCAATGCAGCATTGTGATTGGTAAGCAACCAGGCTCCTCTGACCAATCACACCGCTGCAATGCAGCGTTGTGATTGGTATTGAGCGTCTTGGTTTGACGCTCAACCAGGGAATGGGGGCCTGGGCTTGTTCTCCATGCAGGCTGTAATACAGCCTGCTTGGAGAACGGGGAAAGTGCACATGACTGGTTTGGGCGGCCCAAGAGGGCCAACCAAACACCCATTGCGCACTTAGTAGTGGGCAAACCACTCCTCTCCTGCCCTGCTCCGTGAGCAGAGCAGCCCCGCCCACCTGCCCGCCCGCAAAGAAAGGAAATTTAAAATGATAACTAAAAGTTATTATCATTTTATATTTCCTTTCCTTTACACTGCTCAAAGCAGTGGGGCGGCGCTTCTCCGCCATAGCAGAGGAGCCGCCACTGACAGATACCATTTATCTGCACAAAACATATGTTATCACTTGATTAGTGTATTTGAAACTATTTTAACTAACTTTGTCTTCTCTAATCCCAGATGTCTGAGCTCCTGTTATGACAGTTGGGGTCTTTAGTGCATTATGAATGGTGCTCTTTGGTTAAGGCAGTTAACATAGCACAATCCATTAGTTGCCACAACATTTCTATGATGCCAGTCGTGTTTTTTTCTTTAATGTGTTTCTTCTTCATTACAAGTTCTCTTAGTTTTAACTCGAAAGTTCCACACCAATGTACTCAGAAGCTGTCCCCCAAGGTCTACATAGCAGCCAATCTCCCAACTGCAAGACAAGGAAAGTACATGTCAGAACGCTTGTTTTGGTCATCTGCTGGGTATTGCCCCATCATTTTTATGATTTTTTTAAAAACTTCTTAGTGCTTACTATTGCTTATTCCCTAACTCGTTGTCCAGTAGTTTCCTATCCCCTGTTGCCCTCCACATTGCCCATCACTCAACGGACGGAGGTTCCTCCCTTCTGTGTTGACCAGATGCCCCTCCGGTGTGGTCCGCACTCCGTACTTCCGTGTTCCCCGCTGCCGTGCTCGTGCCCACCCACTCATTTGGAAGCAGATATTGGATGTGAGAAGCCAAAAGACGTTCTGCTACAGGAAACTCCAGGAAATTCTTTTTTATTGCGTTTTAACAGTTCTTATTGTTGCTTTATTGTTCTGTAGTACAAATGATGGGGAGCATTACACATCATACACTATACATCCACGTAGTTTGTGACAAAGTGGGTACAGCTATACTGCAATGGGAAACGGGGAAAGGGAGGGGTGAAAAAAGGGGAGGGTGAGGGTATGACATACATCGTATACATTATCATCATTGGCATTGTGCATCCCCGGAGTGAGGAGAATTGTATAAAAGAATTGAACCACTGCCTTACCTGAGCAGGTAGTTGGGGAGTTGGCACGCATGTGCTACATAGTGGCTCCCCCCTAAGTGGATACCTACTTTCTTGAAGTGTGCAGCCAGATGTCCTACGTGATCAAATACTACTCCCCATTGAGAGCTAGATGATGGAGCGACATGCCTGAAGGGGGGAGGGGGGTGGGTGGGGTCGGAGGGGGGGGGGGGAGGGGAGGGGGAACTTTGTTATTTCATTGGGTGTTGGGGTAGATATGAATGAGGACTGGTATGGACACTTATGAAGTTGATTTCCCGGTATGGGGACATACACCGTGATTCTCCTGCGACTACTGATAGGATGGATGAATATCGCTGTACCTTAAGAAACAGTGACACTTGATGAGAAGCTGTACTTAGCAATGTATACTCATTAACATGACTGTCGATGACTATTATCAACATCATGCTGACATTCTTCCACTCCTCTGCATAGAACCTACTTGCTGTGTTGTAACTGAATAAAATTTGTTTAAAAAAAATAAATCATTGGCATTGTGCAGGTACATTCTAATAGTTTTACAGGTAACATGCGGTACATTGGCGCAAGGTATCGTACAGCATCTGTACTGGTGCAACCAAATCCTCACGTGATAACTACATAGTAGGCATTGGAGGAAGGGTATCTGAACTGGGGAAGGTGTAGGGGGCGTGCAACTGCGCAGGCCTCTTATCTGGTTATCCATGAAGCAGCACACATAAAAGTGACAAAATGGCATTTTAGGATTGTTTATGTGCAGGAAGGGACACCTTCTGCACATAAACAATCCTACCCTGCACGCAGACACCCTTGCACTATGGTGCAAGGGTGCCTGCGTTGGCACAGGGGAAAACGCAAGTTTGCACCATATTCTTGTAAATATGGTGCAGGCTTGCCTTTCTGAAGTGGCGGAGTGAGGCGTTAAACCATGACGGCTAACGCCTCACTCCGCCACTTCCTCGTACATATGCCCCAAAGTCTTTTACCATTTCTACATCAAAGTCTTTAAGCATAAGATTAGCACAGTGCTATCCATGCAAAGCTGTAAAATACCATCCAAGCCAACCTGAAATGAAGAAAAGCAACCCCTGACACGTGTTTCGCTCTCATTAGAGCTCTTTAGAGAGATATAGCTTTGTCCAGACACAAGGGAGCACCCTGTATAAGTCAAAACAATACCCTTTCAGGCATAGAGTGATGCATAAATTATGCAAAAAGAAGCAGAGAACTCTGGGTAGTTCTCAGAATTTAGGTGGATAGGAGCTCCAGTATAGAGCACTCTCAACACCAGTGACACTCTAAATTTGCTCACCTCAAATGTCTGATTTTCTATCATAGTCTTTAAGCATAGGATTTGCACAGTATCATCACCGCCGAGATAGAAAGGGACAAAGCCTTTTGCCATTTCTACAGCAAAGTCTTTAAGCATAGGATTAGCACAGTGCTGTCCATACCGAGCTCTAAAAACGACTGAAACATTTCCCACTCCAGACACAGTACTACAGCTTTGGATTGCTAAAATACCATCCAATCCAACCTGAAATTAATCCAAGCAACCCCTGACACGTGTTTTGCTCTCATTAGAGCTCTTCAGGGAAGTATAGCTTTGTCCAGACACAAGGGAGCACCCAGTATAAGTCAAAACAATACCCTTTCAGGCTTACAGTGATGCATAACTTATGCAAAAAAGAAGCATAGAACTCTGGGTAGTTCTCAAGTTTAGGTGGAAAGCAGCTCCATTATAGAGCACTCTCAACACCAGCAACACTATAAATTTGTTCACCTCAATTGTCTGCTTTTCTATCAGTCTTTAAGCATAGGATTAGCGCAAGTGCCATCCATGCCGAGATAGAAAGGGACAAAGACTTTTGCCACTTCTACAGCAAAGTCTTTAAGCATAGGATTAGCACAGTGCTATCCATGCCGAGCTGTAAAATGACCAAATCCTTTTACTACTCCTGGCACAGTATTATAGCTTTGGATTGGTAAAATACCATCCAAGTCAACAAGAAATGAATAAAAGCAATCCCTGATTCATGTTTCACTCTCATTAGAGCTCTTCAGAGAGATATAGGTTTGTTCAGACACACGGGAGCACCCAGTATAAGTCAAATCAATACCCTTTCAGGCATAGAATGACACATAAATTATGCAAAAAAGAAGCATAGAACTCTGGGTAGTTCTCAAGTTTAGGTGGAAAGCAGCTCCATTATAGAGCACTCTCAACACCAGCAACACTATAAATTTGTTCACCTCAATTGTCTGCTTTTCTATCAGTCTTTAAGCATAGGATTAGCGCAAGTGCCATCCATGCCGAGATAGAAAGGGACAAAGACTTTTGCCACTTCTACAGCAAAGTCTTTAAGCATAGGATTAGCACAGTGCTATCCATGCCGAGCTGTAAAATGACGAAATCCTTTTACTACTCCTGGCACAGTATTATAGCTTTGGATTGGTAAAATACCATCCAAGTCAACAAGAAATGAATAAAAGCAATCCCTGATTCATGTTTCACTCTCATTAGAGCTCTTCAGAGAGATATAGGTTTGTTCAGACACACGGGAGCACCCAGTATAAGTCAAATCAATACCCTTTCAGGCATAGAATGACACATAAATTATGCAAAAAAAGAAGCAGAGAACTCTGGGTAGTTTTCAAGTTTAGGTGGAAAGCAGCTCCAGTATAGAGCACTCTCAACACCAGCGACACTCTAAATGTACTTACCTGAAATGTCTACTTTTCTACCAAAGTCTTTAAGCATAGGATAGCACAGTGCCATCCACTCTGATATAGAAAGGGACAACGTCTTTTGACATTCCTACAGCAAAGTCTTTAAGCATAGGAATAGAACAGTGTTATCTATGCCGAGCTGTAAAATGACCAAAGCCTTTTACCACTCCAGGGACTGTATTACAGCTTTGGATTGGTAAAATACCATCCAAGCCAACCTGAAATCTATAAAAGCAACCCCTAACATGTGTTTAGCTCTCATTAAAGCTCTTCAGAGAGGTATAGTATTGTCCAGACACAAGGGAGCACCCAGTATAAGTAAAAAGAAAAAACCCTTTCAGGCATATAGTGATGCATAAATTATGCAAAACAAGAAGCAGAGAACTCTGGGTAGTTCTTAAGTTTAGGTGGAAAGCAGTTCCAGTATAGAGCACTCTCAACACCAGCGACACTCTAAATTTGTTCACCTCAAATGTCTGCTTTTCTATCAGTCTTTAAGCATAGGATTAGCGCAAGTGGCATCCACGCCGAGATAGAAAGGGACAAAGGGGCATATTAGCAAGACCGGCGATAAAATTATCGCCGTTTTAGCGACAGGAAACTGCCGCTAAAACGGCGATAATGGACTTGATAATATGCGTTATAGAATTCCAATAGAAGCCCAGGTTAGCTGTGCAGGACATCTAACCTGGGCTTCTATTGGAATTCTATAACGCATATTAGCAAGTCCATTATCGCCGTTTTAGCGGCAGTTTCCTGCCGCTAAACGGCGATAATTTTATCGCCGATCTTGCTAATATGCCCCAAAGTCTTTTGGCATTTCTAGAGCAAAGTCTTTAAGCATAGTGCTATTCATTCTGAGCTGTAAAATGACCAAAGCTTTTTACCGCTCCAGGCACAGAATTATAGCTTTGTATTGGTAAAATACCATCTAAGCAAACCTGCAATGAACAAAAGCAACTCCTGACACTTGTTTTGCTCATATTCAAGCTCTTCAGAGAGGTATAGCTTTACCCAGTATAAGTCAAAACAATACTCTTTCAGGCATAGAGTGATGCATAAATTATGCAAAAAAGAAGCAGAGAACACTGGGTAGTTTTCAAGTTTAGGTGGAAAGCAGCTCCAGTATAGAGCACTCTCAACACCAGTGACACTCTCAATGTATTTACCTGAAATGTCTGCTTTTCTATGAAAGTCTTTAAGCATAGGATTAGCACAGTGCCATCCACGCTGATATAGAAAGGGACAAAGTATTTTGCCATTCCTACAGCAAAGTCTTTAAGCATAGAATTAAAACAGTGTTATCCATGCTGAGCTGTAAAATGACCAAAGCCTTTTACCACTCCAAGCACTGTATTACCGCTTTGGATTAATAAAATACCATCCAAGCCAACCTGAAATGAATAAAAGCAACCCCTGACACATGTTTTGATCTCTTCGGAGAGGTGTATGTTTGTCCAGACACACGGGAGCACCCAGTATAAGTCAAAACAATACCCTTTCATGCATAGGGTGACGCATAAATTATGAAAAAAGAAGCAGAGAACTCTGGGTAGTTCTCAGGTTTAGGTGGAAAGCAGCTCCAGTATAGAGCACTCTCAACACCAGCAACACTCTAAGGGACATATGTACAAGGAGTTAACGCCGCCGTAGCGTTAATTTTTTGACGTTACGGCAGCTTTTTTTTTATCGCCTCATTTACAAGTTGCCGCTAACCTTAGTTAGCGGCAGTTTTCTGGTGAAAACGTGAGTTAATAACATCACCATTTCTGTTAGCAGGACTTAACGAAAATGAGATGCAAGGTGTGTGTTCCCGCGACAAAATTGCCGCCAACACAACTTCGCGATATTTGCAATGATTTACTGGTCCGGCGACACTTCCCAAAAACTGCCGCAAAGGCCAGTTAGCGGCTGGTTTTTAAGACCAGAAAAAAGCTGGTCTAAAAAATTGAGAAACAAAAACCTGTACATAAGGGAGAATAACCCAGACCCTCATTTGCTTACCTAATGACACCATGGAGGTACTACTCTTGCAGCTTGGAACCCCAAGAAGACCACAACCACCACCACCAGTACCACCACAGAGGCAGCGCCAAAGAAGAGAGCGGGTCTACCGCCAACGCATCACCCTGATAGACCTCCGGCCAGAGGATGTGATAGCCCACTACAGACTGAAAAGGACCTCCATCCTATGCATACTCACCCAGATAGCCCCCAGGCTGCAGGCACCATCACAGCGTTGCACGAACATCCCTCTGCAGACAAAGCTACTTGCAGTGCTGCACATGTTGGCCTCTGGTACCTTCCGACCAACCACTGCCAGAGTGGGTGGAGTCTCACAGTCAGCCTTCTCAAGATTCTTTCCAAATGTCTTGGATGCCATCATCAGCCTGACGCCGCAGCACCTACGCTTCCCCAACACTGCGCAAGAGCAACTTGACAACAAGCAAGGCTTCTATGACATTGCTGGCTTTCCGCATGTGTAGGGGGCAATTGACTGCACCCATGTTCTACTTGTGCCCCCTGCGGACACTGCACATATATACAGGAACAGGAAGCACACACACTCAGTGAATGTGCAGGCAATTGTGGACCTCCTGGGCCTGTTCATCAATGTCGTCGCTAAGTTTCCTGGGAGTGTGCAGGACTCCTACATCTTTCGCCAATCGATCATCAACCAGCCGTTTGAGAATGGCGCATATGGAAATGGACTACTTGTTGGCAAGTACAAAATGAACACACCACACACCTCAATTACACAAGCATGTAGCCCAACCCAGATCTGTGACTGGGGGGTGAGTGTCTGGAAAGTTTCAGCGCTCCGTCCATCATCTCCTTGTGTTTGCTTTGTTCGCCCTACGTTGGCAGGGTATGCCCAGACGTGGGTCCCTTGCTCACTTTGCCACTGGATTCAAGCTAGACTGGCTGATGAGGGGTGTCACCCTGAAACAGGTCCCAGGATGCTTGTTTCCGGTCAGGGAAGACCTGGCTTGGCAGTTCAGGCTAGACTGTTCCCATGAGGCACAGGGTCAAGACTGATTTTCATATAGCTGGGTGTGAACTGAGGTGGTGACGTGAGCTAAAGAATGATCATGGATTCAACCCAGATGTGTGACTGGGGGTGAGTGTCTGAAAAGTTTCAGCGCTCCGTTCATCATCTCCTTGTGTTTGCTTTACTAGCATTACACGTCATGCTGCTGTAAATAGTGCACTATGTAAAGTGCAGCTTTGTTGTGGCCATCCAACAATGTCATGTCCACCTTGGACACTGGCACTACAACATGTTAACAGATGGCTTTGTGTACTTTGTTGTCCTCTACATAATTTGCACACGCTGACAAATTCAGCATTCTAGTGCATAGATTTCTGCCAACAACATCAGTGGTGCTACCACAAGCTCATGCAGGGTACAGAGGCCGAAACATGACGAACTGTAGACACACATAAAATGGTTGGTGTGTCACCTGTCCAGGCACCATATTGGTATCAACTTAGCTTCAAGCTGTGTAGTGCTGTCACACTAGACTGATGTGAAATTGTGCCCGACACAAACTGTTCAGTATGAGATGTAAGAATGTATCGCACATATGTAGCAGAAATGACAAATCAAATGCCAAATATACACAATTTGCTCACATCATCAGATAATGTAGATCCCCATCGTGTCCCACAACCACCTTGATCCATGCACATGACTGATTTTGCAGCTGCGCGTATAAATTGGACATATCTGCTAATCTAGGCTGAAGAATACCAAGGAGGAATCTGTGGTCAAGCATACACATTGTTTTAGGCATCCAAAATATGTTTTACAAGTACTGGATGCGTGATGTTCATTCACATGTGTGTTGCAAGCTTGTCAAATAGTAGCAGACATCACAGGAATGAGTAAATTGACAGTCACTTATGTTGTCACACATACTAACTATACCAAACACAATGACGACCACTGATGCATGCATGTCTAATCACACATGAATCAAAGTGGATAGGCTGAAATGTGTGATCCAAGGGCATGTAGACAGCTATGTATAACTGTAATCTTGACATTTCAGATTGAGTGAAGTCACATACACAACACAGATCACATCACATAAACAAATGGTGTCAGCAGTCATGCAATTTCACGAAATCCTGTTCATCTGACGAACAACTTGCACTTTGCGTCCAGAATTTTGCCGCTAAACACGAAAGCAATAATTTTTTCATAACCGCCATAGAAAATACTTGCAAAATACATGTTACAACACTAAAAATTACAGCAAAAGTCAATTAGCGTGCAAAATATTACTGCATAGTCAAAAAACGGGCCACAAAACACACAGGTAGTGATGTCAGCATGCATCCTGTGTAATGGGGGAGTATTGTACACTTTCACTTTCTATTTTGAGCACACTGTTAGTGACTGTGGAGAGTGTTGGAGGTGTTTGGAGTTATGTGCTGGTTTGTTTGGAGTAGAGAGTGTTGTTGTGTCCTGTGAACTGTGAAGTCTTGTGTACTTGTCCTTATGTGTTTTTTGCGTCTTGTACCAAATCTTGTCGGGTGTCTGTCCAAGGGGTACTTTAACAATATTAATAGTTTCTGGGGTATATTTTTGGGCTTTACTTTATTCCTAGTGGGTTTAGGTGTGTTTTGGAAGATGTTGGGTGTGGGTAGGGAGGGCAGGATGTCAGAGGGGTCATTGGGGGGCTTCTTTTGGCTCGTGAAATTCTACCTGCCGTTGATGGTTGAGAGTGGGGGAAGGATCCTGCAGGGATATGCCGTACGTGTACGTAAGGTGAGGTGGGAGCATGTCCGCAGTCAAATGCTGAGGATCTTCGGGTTGGACAGGACTGTCCAACAATGGAAGCACCAATGGCAGGATTGCGTGGGCCGTGAGGGTGACATGTTGGACCACCTGGGAGTCATCATTGGCCTTCAAGGTGGTAAGTACAACCACAAAATTCATAAATCATCACTTTCTTTCCAAAATCCAAAATGTAGTCAGGAACACAATGTGAGAAACGCTACAGGATGATGTCAGTCAGTCATGTAGAATAAAGATGCCAGCTTCTACACAATCACACTTGTACCATTGTGCAAGTGAGACAGTGTTTATGATGAGGTATGACCATGTTGAGGAACGTGTACACTCCTGCACACATAAAACGAAGTGCTGTGTCAAGGTTCAAGGTGTGCTGCGCAGTGCATCCTATGAAGATAGTGTATGAGGAGAATTGTGTGTGGACCCTTAATGTGAATGAGGTGGCCATGTGAGCTGCACAATGCAGGATAAATGACAAAAAACACTGCCTCATGTACAAACATGTCTGGCACCACTGTGCAAGGGTCTAATCACATCTTGACACTTCACAATGTATGTGAAGTACCACATGACTGCAACACTGTTTCACAATCACAATTGCACTATCACGTGGCTGGTTTTGTGTAACGTATGAAGAGATTTGCAAATTTTCATTTGAAGAATTATGCCTTCTCTGGAGTGTCAGTCTGCCACATACACATGGTGTGATCAGACAACATCATTTGTCTTAACACACCCTTGTGAGATCTGCAGAGATGGTATTGTCTACAGACCATGGAGAACATGATGTTGTTGGGAGAAACGTGGCCTTGGGAATGTGTCACACAAGTAGTGTGTGCAAAATGAGCACATTTGCTAGCAGGATTGTCTTGTGTTGCACAACTCAGCATTGGTCATGTTTTGTGGGAACGACAGGCAAAGCAGATACAATCATGTATGCAACCTGAACTGAGACAGTCCTGGTTCAGGGCATTGTTTTTGATGTAGATGAATCTGAGGATGAATAGGACACATGTGAGAATTCACGTCTGATACCAACACACTTTTCTTTTCATGTCTCACAGCTGGCCGACTACTGATTACTCAGGGGGACATTGACGCCTTCATGGACCCACACGCCACTGATGAGTTCCTTCATTAAATATTGTCATTGTGAGATGTGAAGAATGTTTGGGTAAAATCCTGTATGTAGTTGTATGCAGTCTGGGTGTGTATCACATGTACCTTGCCTCCAGTGTGATGATGGATAAAAAAAGTGTGAAGTATGAACAATTCAGTAAGTTAAGATTAAGCAATGCATATGTCTTCCTGATGTGACGTTGCACATCCCCAGTCAGTGATACCCAGGCCAGAAATATCAAAGGGTTATGTCACTCCAGCAGATGCATGTGAATTACACAGCGTACAGACAGGAGAGGAGACATGTGAGTGATGTTGGTGATGACTATGACCAGACATGGAATGCATGTACATCCTTGACTGAGATGACTGTCAATGATCATCAATTCTTTGTTGCACCAGGCTTCATTCACAGGCACCAGTACAAAGAGTCAGTCACATCCACAATATGAAAGATGGTGTACGTGATTAAATAATTATTGCTGCAGGATCCAGAGTCACACCTCCTTTGGATGTGTCGACATCACTAATGGATAGTTAGGTCACAACCTTGTATTGCTGCCAATAGTGAGTGTCTTTCCTCTGATGTGTCATATCCTTGACATGTTGATGCATATTACAAGCACACCATTTACTCATCAACGTTACATTGTACAACATTGTGGTAGCACGATTGCCTTAGCCTGAGTCACGATGCTGCATTTAGCTGGCTGCCTGAGAATGAAGCCCAATTGGGCTCATAACCACCTTTTCACATCATATCTTGTGTGCCAATGTTGGGAGATGAATACATGCACAAACAACATTTTAGATGTCTGGACACTCTCTCCAAGGCCAACTTGAATGTGTTGGAATGCGTAATGTGTGACACCCTTTCCAAATTGTATATGAAAATGCACAGTAGTGAGAATGGTTGAATGGGTTCCCAACCATGCTGTTCCAATGTGTGCTGCGTTGTGCGGTACACATGGAAACAACAAGACGCCATTGATTGTTCAAGTGCATGAAGGTGCGCCTTACATCACATGAACAATCAGTGATGAAAATGTCATCATGTGACTTCAATATGTGCTGCATGAAGCAGCACGCATAGAATTTACAGGACATCATTTTAAGAATGGTTATGTGCGGGAGAGTGGCTTGGAGCGTCAAGATGGCGGTCGCACTCTAAGAGTGCTCTGGACCTCTCCGTCATCCGCTCTGAATATCCACCACCATCGGCAGCCATCCTTCTCCACTAGCAGTGACAAACACCCTACTGCATCCCAGAGTGGGTACTGGCGACGAGTAAAATCGCGTGAGAAGCAGTACAACGGTCGGATCCTGTCCAGACCTCCCGACCGCACTTGAGCCAAAATGGCGGCCCACCCTCGCCACGGAGCAGCGTAGAAGCCTGGGATCGTCCCCCCCCGGCGATGACCTAGAACAACCTGCTGCAGCCCTGAGATCCCTACACCGGGTGAAACCGACAACCTGAGCTCCGGGTGGGTCACCAGGGTGAAGACACGGTGACGGGCCCTGTGACCGATGTCCGGCCTCCAGACTTTCCGGTCTGACCTGATGAGGCACGGAGGCCGCCCGCCTGGTGCCGACTCCTCCGAGGTCCGGTGAGTGAGAGGGACTGGTGTGCGCCCCGGAGGGGAGGTCCCTTTCGGTCGGAGCCTCCCGGGCCTGGTGTTGCTGCAGCAGTGGGCGTCTGGGTCTCAGGCGCTGACGCGGACACTGAAGCTGTCCTTGGAGGAGAGTGAGACCAGGACTGTGCTCGTCCCGCCTAGCTGTTACTCAAGACCTGGGGTGGTGGGGATCGGCTGCGGTAGTGGCGCAGCGGGATCTCCACAGAGGTTTCCCCCACCCCCACTCTCCCCTCTTGCCCGTTGCTGGATCTCCACGGGGACTCCCTGTGACCGCCTCCAAATACTGCTGAGGGAGGAGAGACCGGCCTTGTGGCCCGGCGGGGCTGCGACCCAGGAGGGCACCTGATCGATCGCTGGGGGGGGAGCTTGGCTGTGAATTCGCGCAACGATGGGCCTCGGCCCCCCCTGCCCTCCCTGGCGGACATGGGCATCCCGGACGCACACAAAGAAGATGGCGGCTTGTGGGCGCGGCATTGTAGCGTAAGGGCATGACTTCTCCTCACTCCCTCACAGCAACGTGGCGGTGGCCTGGTGCGCTCTGGGGCAGCAGCTGGGGCCCCCAGGGTGCCCTCGGTACAGCGACGCAGCACTTGGCCCTGAATGTGACCTTCGCCCCAACTGATGCAGCTCTTCGTGTGGCAGGATCGGGCACATTGAATGGCCGGTGTGGCCAGCCCTATCTAAACCCCAGCCGCCTGTGCGAAGATTGATCCTGGAGGAGAGTGGGCCCTGGGGTGTGCCTGCCTCACGCCATCAAGGGCCTCAGCCCCCTTCCTTCCACCCTGATTACGGAGCCTCTCTGGGACTCCCCTGCTGCTTCCCCTGCTTCCGGGGGGATTGAAGGCTGTTGGGGGCCCCGCTTCTTGGGCCATGGGGGGCACCGGCTGTGGAGGCGCTCACTCTGGAACTGAGGGACAGTGGTGACCTGGGGGGAAGCACGAAGATTGGACTCCACTGAGAGAGGAAGCCACTTCACTGTCCTACTGCGCTGCGTCGCGAGGCGGCACCTGGGCACCTACGGGCAGGGAGATCGGCTGCGAGTTCGCACAACGGCGGGTTCCTGGGCCCCCCTCCCTTCCCCGTTGGGCCCGAGGCTCTGCACACAGGTCTCCTCGCTAAACTGCGGAGTGCACTCGCTTTCCCACCTGGTTACCCCACTGGTAAACCCCAGCTGGCCTCTGGACGAGTGGGTGGGGACCGGATGCATCCATCAAGCAAACGGACCCGGGGTGGTCACCTGCTTCAACCCCACTCCCTGACCAACCAGACTGGCCCTGCACACGACATAGTGGAGAGTCGAATAACCCTTGGGCGAGGGTGGCCATGCCCTGGGACTTGCCTGCCCTCATCTCTATTGCGGCTCAGACACATCGAGGGGGAGCCCTCCTCTGTCGGAAGTTGAGAATTGCTTGGTCGCTACCACGTAACCCAACCAAAAGGACAGCGGGGGCCCCCCGTCAACCTGGGGGATCAGCAGTGACCCACGTGAGCCCACACGACGCCTGGATGAAACCGGCCACGGTAATCACAGTGAAGCCGTTCGGCACCCATCAATACCACCGTCATCCACTGACCACCCTTGGACTCACCAGCCATGGGAAGAGATCGGGGTCCAAAATCACCTGCGACACAGACCAAAATCGACCAGTACACTGTCAGCGATGCTGGGGCCTTGTCCGAGGCCGCGGGGGGACCTACTCCGACGGGGTGTGACCTTAACGCTATCCTACAAGCCATCAGCACCTCACAGGCCTCGGTTGAAAACAAAATTGGGGAGGTTCGGGTTGATATGGCCCTGCTCCGACAGGACCTCCGTAATGCATCAGCCAGTATTACTGAAACTGAGTCCCGCATCTCCTCTGTTGAAGACGACGTCCTAAGTTTGAAGGAACAAATGACCCGCCTGCAAACCCAAGCCAAAGAAATGCACAAGAGGGCAGAAGATGCCGAGAACAGATTGAGACGCAACAACCTGCGCCTGGTGGGATTCCCGGAGTGCTCAGAGCAAGGACCAATGGAATCCTTCATTGAACACTGGATCACCTCATGGATGCCCAAGGACACACTATCCACCTGGTTCGCGGTAGAGCGGGCGCATCGCTCCCTGGCACCAAACCCCCCCCCCAGGTGCCCCACAGCGACCCATTATAGCCAGGATCCTCAATTTCAGGGACAGAGATCTGATCCTACGGCAGGCCCGTGTCCAGAAAACCGTAAGCTACCAGAATCACACTATTATGATATTCCCGGACTATACTAGGGAGGTCCAAACCCAAAGACGTTCCTATACGGAAGTCAAACAAAAATTGTGCACCCTCAACCTGCAATATAGACTACTCTTCCCAGCGTGGCTACATGTGGTCCTCCAGGACAAAACATACTTTTTTGATACCCCGGAAGCAGCCTGGACCTGGCTGATTGAAGAACGCCCTCTTCGACTTAAGACCACGGACCTGGCCCCAAATGCCCGTGCCGCATCCGCCACCAATCCCACTCCAAGAAGGAGGCGTACACACTCCCGCAGGGGTCGGAGGGCAGGCAGAGCTGGATCGGGCTCGCCGGCGGCCGGGTCCCCGGCCCCCCAACGCCGAGAACTGTCTCCTGGAGCCTACCCTCCTCAGCGGTCCGGTTCCCGAGACCGCTCGCCTGCACGAAATGGTTCACCCAAGACTCTGGGCATCGACTCCACAGACTCGGACCTCTCCCGCAGCCCGGCACTCCCCAACTGAAACCCCCAAAGAATTTCACGAATGGGGCCTGCTGGGCCGGGACAAACTCTTGCGTAAAGTCACAATGCACCACGCCAATCAGATACTTCTGCTGATGTGCAAACTTATCCTATAATGAGAGGGGTCCCCCACGATACCTTGACTCTAAACGTTATAGTTTAGCCTTTTCTTTCCACAGTTGTAGGGCGACAGATGCTCCTGTTCTCGAAGTATAGGGTGGGGGGGGGGGGGTTTGGGACCGCTGTCTCAGATTCACATTTCGTTCAGCAATTCAAGGTTCACAGCATTTCAGCTTTACATCTGCACGACATTACACTTCTATCGCATACCAGCAGGCGAGACCTTTAACCAGTACGAACCGTCTCCCAAACACCTCCATCACATGGCAGGGTCCCGGGATCCCAGAGGCTTTTCACACCAACCATGACGTAAGTGATACATAGAGGAGACTCTCTCCTGGTAATGTCAAGGAATGTCAACGGCCTGTTAGACAGAATTAAGCGAACTGCTGTCCTGCGGCATTCCCAAAGACACGCCCGACATACTCCTGCTCCAGGAAACCCATCTCAT
>CAWUFW010026328.1:0-34615 GCA_963921515.1 Calotriton arnoldi | reverse complement strand
TAAAATGGCTACCTACCTGTTGGGTGAAGGTGAACAATGCAATGGCTGCCACATGCTTCTGGGTGGGGTGGAGTGCTACATCCTGCTCAGGGGTGGGACAAGGGGGCCTGGTGGGAGTTGTAGTGCAGGCCTCCCACCCCCAGACTCCCTCCCTGTGAAGATGGCTACCTACCTGTTAGGTGAAGGTGAACAATGCAATGGCTGCCACATGCTTCTGGGTGGGGTGGAGTGCTACATCCTGCTCAGGGGTGGGACAAGGGGGCATGGTGGGAGTTGTAGTGCAGGCCTCCCAACCCCAGACCCCCCTCCCTGTGAAGATGGCTACCTACCTGTTAGGTGAAGGTGAA
This sequence comes from Calotriton arnoldi, assembly GCA_963921515.1. Lineage (NCBI taxonomy): Eukaryota > Metazoa > Chordata > Amphibia > Caudata > Salamandridae > Calotriton > Calotriton arnoldi. Next base: position 34,268 of record CAWUFW010026328.1, on the reverse strand, counting down.
CAATGCAATGGCTGCCACATGCTTCTGGGTGGGGTGGAGTGCTACATCCTGCTCAGGGGTGGGACAAGGGGGCCTGGTGGGAGTTGTAGTGCAGGCCTCCCACCCCCAGACCCCTCTCCCTGTGAAGATGGCTACCTACCTGTTAGGTGAAGGTGAACAATGCAAAGGCTGCCACATGCTTCTGGGTGGGATGGAGTGCTACATCCTGCTCAGGGGTGGGACAAGGGGGCCTGGTGGGAGTTGTAGTGCTGGCTGCCTGTACACATGCAACCCTGGGAATGTTGCTGGCTACCTTTGGGGTGATTCAGAGGGAGTGAATGTTACATCTGTGAGACATGTGTTGGGTAGTGTGTGGTGCACACGAATGGATTTGGGCCTAGGAGGTGTAGCTTTGTAGTTGTGCAAGACAGTACATAGCAGTGTAATGGTAGACATTTGTTTGTACTTACCAGCCTCCACTCCGCCGGCTACTCCTGTGAGACTCTCTGGATGCAGTATGGCAAGCACCTTCTCCTCCCATGCAGTGAATGTTCTTGGTGGAATGGGAGGGCCACCGCCAGTCATCTGAGCCAGCTGATGGTTCTTGTAGTTCTTCTGTTTCACCAGCCTCTTGAGGTCATGCCACCGCTTCATGATCTCCTTCTTGGTGCGTGGGTGGTCCCTACTGCATTGACGTTGTTGACTATCCTTCTCCACATTTGCGCTCTGGTGGCTAATGGTGTCTGTTGGACCAGGTTACCAAACAATTGTGGTTCTACTCTGATTATCTCATCTGCCATGACTGACAACTCACTGTCAGTGAATTTGGGCATTTTCTTTTGTGCCATGGTGTGTGATGTGCAAATGGTTTGAGGTGCAGGTGTGAGGGTGGTGGGGGTGATGTAAGTGGGGTGTGTGTGTGTGTGTTGTTGTGCTGGTGAGATGTGTGGTGGTTTGCCTCTCCTTTGTGCTGTAGGGTTTAGTTCCTTCAGGGGTGGAGTATTGCAAAGGATTCTGGTCAGGGAAGGGGCTGGTTTTATACTCTGCTATGTGGGTGTGTCAAAATGGAGCATTGCTGTCAGGTGGGTTGTGTGTGTTGTCCTGGGATTTGTATTTTTTTAGTTGCCATGGGAGTTTGTCATTGGTGTGTGTTAGGTGTTTTGGGGGGGCTGAGCTAGTTTGATGTGTGCTCTTGGTGGCCTTGTGGTGTGTTTTTTTTGTTGACCGCCATATTTCTTCTGGAGCGGCCGCGGCGGTGGGTATGCAACAGCCCTTCCGCCAGCTCTCCCATTCATCACTGTTTGCGATCGCGGCGGTCGGAAACAGCGGATCGTTCTGCTGTCACCTCAATGGTATCCTAATTTTACGTGCGGTCACTCCGCTGGCCTAGTGGCGGTTTTGGGTGTTTCCGCTGCGAATCCGACCGCCGCGGACGGATTGTCACCCGCTCCGCCCGCTACCTGCGATTTTTCGTGGCATCGTTCCGCTGCGGTCGGATTTTTCTGGTGGTTGATCCTAATCGGACCGCCGGTTTTGCCGCGGTACCAGCAGACGGTTTATTTCCGCTACCATGGCGGTCGGAATGGTTTTCCGACCGCCATCCTAATGACCCCCTTTGTGTTATATTTTTTTATTGTTGTGTACGTAAATCTTTGTGCTGACTTTTCTAGATGCAATTTTAGGGAGGTTGAATCCGTTATATGTAAAGGAAAATATATTATAATGTTTTACAAGCTTTTTTCATTTATTTAGTTACAAAGTTTTGTGCTTACCTTTATTGTGGGATGTTTGGAATAGTTTTTGGTGTAGTTTTCTTTTTGTCTTCTCTCTCTCAAAGGTTCACTTTACCTCCGTGGTCGTCCGTTATATGGTAAATTTAATGTAAATTATTTGATTGTTTTTATAGTGTTTGTTTAATTAGTTAGAGTTTTTTATTGGTTTGTGTTTGTGTGTTTTAAATTTATTGGTGGAGATAGCTTTTTTGAATTTTTTAGCTGTTACCTTGTGATTTATTTAACCCCTTCGCTGCTAGGCCTTTTCCCCCCCTGTGCTAAGCCTTTTTTTGGCTATTTGGGGTAGTTCGCGCTTAGGCCCCTGTAACTTTTTGACCACATAAGGTATCCATGCCAAATTTGCGTCCTTTTCTTCCAACATCATGGGGATTCTAAAGGTACCCAGGGTTTGTGGATTCCCCTAGAGGGAACCCAGAAATTAGCCAAAATACAGCTAAATATTGGTTTTTTGGGGAAAAATGCGAAAAAAGGGCTACAGATGAAAGCGTCTGTTTTTTTCCCTGAAAATGGTATCAAAAAAAGGGTTGTGGGGCTGAAATCACCATCTTCCAAGCTTTCAGGGACAAGCAGACTTTTGTCCGAAAACCACATTTTTTTACACAGTTTTGGCATTTTTCTGGGACATAGCCTATTTTTGCTATTTTTTGTGCATTCAACCTCCTTCCAGTTAATGGTAGAAATGGGTATGAAAGCAATAATGGATCCTGGAAAGCTAGACATTTTTAAAAAGTAGACAAAATTCTGAATTAAGCAAGGGGTCATTTGTGTAGATCCTTTAAGTTTTCTTTATAGAAACTAACAGTTAAATAAAGGAAAAATTGAAAATTAGTTGAAGAAAACAGCCATTTGTGTCAACGTTTTCACCTGTAACTTCTTCTAATTATGACAGCTATTTGAAAGCAATATACCCTGATATCCGCTGGACCTTTCTGGTTGTGGGGATATATAGGACTTGTAGGTTCACCAAGAACCCGACGAACCCAGAGCCAATAACTGAGCAGCGTCTTGCAATGGTTTTTTATTATGTACCGGGTATATAGCAATTATTTTGGGACAATGTATACATGGAAAAATCGGTATGAAAGACACCTATGTATTTCTGAAATGGGAACAAAATGTAGAGTTTAGAAACAGTAGATATTTGCACATTTCCGAAATTGGGAGTACCCATACTAGCATGTGAATTATAGGTCATTTTTCAAAATGACTTATTTTTTACACATTGTCTTTCATTTGGAAGGCAGAAACGCATCGAAAGTCAATAGGTAATAACAGTTGCTCTACAATTCTGTGTTACCTTAAGTCTCCCGATAAAAATGGTACCTCACTTGTGTGGGTAGGCCTTGTGCCCAAGACAGGAAACGGCTCAAAACGCAACGTGGACACACCACATTTTCACAATGAAAAATTACCCTTTTTTTGCAAAGTGCCTAGCTGTAGTTTTTGAACCCTAGCTCAGCCGGCACCTAGGGAAACCTAGCAAACCTATACATTTTTGAAGACTAGACACCCAGGGGAATCCAGGATGGGGTGACTTGACTGGCTCTCACCAGGTTCTGTTACCCAGAATCCCTTGCAAACCTAAAACATTGTAAAAAAGCCCACATTTTCCTCAATTTTCTGTGGTGGAAAGTTCTGGAATCTGCATGGATCCACAAAATTCCACCCACCCCGCGTTCCCCAAAGTCTTTCGAGAAAAACGGTACCTCACTTGTGTGGGTAGGCCTAGTGCCCGCGACAGGAAACGGCCCAAAACGCAACGTGGACACACCACATTTTCACAGTGAAAAATGACCCCTTTTTTGCAAAGTGCCTAGCTGTAGTTTTTTAACCCTAGCTCTGCCGGCACCTAGGGAAACATACCAAACCTATACATTTTTGAAAACTAGACACCCAGGGGAATCCATGATGGGGTGACTTGACTGGCTCTCACCAGGTTCTGTTACCCAGAATCCCTTGCACACCTAAACAATTGTCAAAAAAAACACATTCTCCTCACTTTTCTGTGGTGGAAAGTTCTGGAATCTGCGTGGATCCACAAAATGCCACCCACCCCGCGTTCCCCAAAGTCTTCTGAAAAAAATGGTACCTCACTTGTGTGGGTAGGCCTAGTGCCCGCGACAGGAAACAGCGCAAAACACAACGTGGACACACCACATTTTCACAGTGAAAAATGACCCTTTTTTTGCAAAGTGCCTAGCTGTAGTTTTTTAACCCTAGCTCTGCCAGCACCTAGGGAAACCTAGCAAACCTATACATTTTTGAAATCTAGACACCCAGGGGAATCCAGGATGGGGTGACTTGACTGGCTCTCACCAGGTTCTGTTACCCAGAATCCCTTGCAAACCTAAAAAATTGTCAAAAAAACCACATTTTACTCACTTTTCTGTGGTGGAAAGTTCTGGAATCTGCGTGGATCCCCAAAATTCCACCCACCCCGCGTTCCCCAAAGTCTTTTGAAAAAAATGGTACCTCACTTGTGTGGGTAGGCCTAGTGCCCGCGACAGGAAACAGCGCAAAACGCAACGTGGACACACCACATTTTCACAGTGAAAAATGACCCTTTTTTTGCAAAGTGCCTAGCTGTAGTTTTTGAACCCTAGATCTGCCGGCACCTAGGAAAACCTACCAAACCCACACATTTCTGAAAAGTATATACCCGGGGGATTCCAGGGAGGTATGGCTTGCGTGGATCCCCCAACGGTTTCTTACCCAGAATCCCCTGCAAACCTGAAATTTTGCTGAAAAAATCACTTTTTTCACACATTTTTGTGTGGGAAAGTTGTGGCATCACCGGGCTGACACAAATTTCCTACCATCCAGCGTTCCCCCAGGTCTCCTGATAAAAATGGTGCCTCACTCGTGTGGGAGGCCCAAGTACCCGCGACAGGCAAGGGCCCAAAACGTATTGAGGCGACATCAAAATTGCCTATCACAAAACGACCTGGTTTTGCAAGGGGGGTCCCATGACGTACGGGATTACGGCGAGGAGGAGGAGGGCAGTCCGGGACGCCGCGGTAAGGTAAGTTCACTTTTATTTTACTTTCATTGTAAATTTTATTTAAAAAATATTTATTGCGGGGGGTGGGAGGCGCGGAGTGCAGCTCCACGGAGTTTTTGGCCAACTACGTAGAGCTCCGCGTAGAGCAACTCCGCCTTCTCCGCCCGGGGTTATTACTATGTAAATCATGCAACAAACATCACTAAAAACATGATACTGTCTCTTCAAAATTAAAAAAGGGTATTTCTTTAACATGTGGGAGCTTAGATATTAATACAGAACATTATAGCACTGCACTAGAAGCACTTATTAAAAGTTAATGTAAACCCAGTACGTGGCCTTGATTATTGTAGAGCAACATTATAGTCTAATAAATCAAGCACAATAGGATTTTATACAACCGATAATCTGAAGTCGCATATTTGAAAGGCCTTTGATACCAGATAATGAAGAAAAAGGCATTTTGGTAAAATAAATAAATTGCCTAAGATCACACAATTTAGGCAGAGAAGCCACAATTTCTTCAGGCTTTCTGGTTTGGCTTTGAACAAGTTATCCAGTAGATGGGTTTATATTTGTCCTTATGTTCACGCTTTGTTTTTATCTTCTTGTGCATTTTTCTGTAGATTTTATATAGTGGAAATCTGTTTCACCTTTGCTAAACAATAACACATTAGATGCAGGTCCAATATTGTTTGAGCTCAAAGTATACTTGAATGGTTCTAGAACAGCCTCATTCCCCTAATATCCGTTACATAAATGTCGATTTTTAAAAGCTGTGGGTGTTAGAAATTGGGTCTTTAGTTGGCAGAGGTATGCACCCTGTCCAAGAAGGGACAATAATCCTAGTCCGAGTAAGTCAGATACACACCCTAAATTAACCTATGCTCACCCTCTGGTAGCTTGGCACAGAACAGTCGGGATTAACTTCAGGGGCAATGTGTAAAGTATTTGTGCAACACTTAAAGCAGTAAACCAATGAAAACACCACACAAAGATGATCCACATCAGGTTAGAAAAACAGAGTTAAATCTAAAGAAGAAACCAAGACCAAAATGAAAAGAATCCAATAAGTAGAACAGGAGTTATGAATTTTTTAAGACTATCTTGAAATATAGAGCTTAAAGACATAAAGCGCCAACCACAGCTATCTGGCCTCGCTTGACCGGGCCAAATCTGAAAGATCAGGTTGACCCCAATCGAGCACGTGTTGGATACAGGGACCAACCTTGTCTCAATGAAAAAGTACCTTGAATGGAGGATACGCTGACGTCGAAGTCCCGATGCGAGGAGCAGAGGAGACGATGCGTCAGCACTGATCATTACAGATGTAGGCGATGCCTTGGTTTCGATCCACACAGTTTGAGATGCGTCACTGGTGAACCCTTTCTGATGAAAGCGATGCATCCTCGTCAAGCTGTGCAGGAGGTGATGCGATGTCCTCAAGCAGCAATGCGTCAAAGGAGATGTGTTGGTCACGACCGGCGTAACCAATTTTGCGGCCAAACTTCAGAAAACCCACTTCCAAGGGCCCAGCACTGGATTGACACCACTTGGCAGGGTAAGCTCACAGTCCAAAAGGTGCAGTAGAGTTGATGGATCCTTTGCTATCCCTGAGACTTCAAAACAGGAGGCAAGCCAGCAAGACCTTGGAGTCATTTAAGTTCTTGAGGATGTAGAGATGCAGGTCCAGTCCTTCTCACTCCCAGGCAAAGAGGGCAGCAGGCATCAGGGCAGGTACAGCTGAGCAGGACAGCAGCAGAGTCCAGCAGAGTGACATTCCTTTCAACGAGGCATCAGTCCTTCTTCCTGGCAGAATGTCCTCAGGTCCAGAAATGTACTGAAGTGATGGTGGCTGAGGTCCAGTACTTATTCCCAGTTCTGACTTTGAAGTGGGGGAGACTTCAAAGAGATGCTCTTGAGGTGCACAAAGTCCCTGCCCTTCCTGCCCTGGCTCCAGACTAACTATAGGGGCATATGTACCTCTTCGTGTGGTGACAGGCACAGCCCATTCAGGAGCAAGTGTCACCTCCTTCCTCCCATCCTGCCCAGGATGACCCATCAGTATGTTAGTGGCCCATCAGGATTGCGATGGCCCATCAAGCACACCTAAGCTCTCTTTGTGTGTGGCTGTCTAGAGGGAATGCACAGAGCCCAACTGTCACTCACCGCTGGCATGTATTCAGAAACAGGCAGAAGGCACAGAATGGTTAAAGTAAGAAAATGCCAACTTTCTAAAAAAGCAAATAAGAACAATTGATGGACAGAATGCTGATCAATGTAAAACATTCACCCCAGTACAGAGATCTGGGCCTAAATTTGTCCTTTTTTTGATCCCCATGCCATTATCAGACTAGCTTGACTCCTGTGGCATGGAGACCACAGGACCCACGTCTGGGCACACCTGTCCCACTCGGGGTAACAAATGCAAAAAGAACAATTGACTTGATGCCATGAAACCAGGTCCCAGGATGCCTGTTTCTGGTCCAGGGAGGACCTGGCTTGGCAGTTCGGGCTGGACTGTTCAAATGAGGAACAGGGTCAAGACTGATTTGCATATGGCTGGGTCCAAACTGGGGTAGCGTGGTGAGCAAAAGAATGATGGATTAAACCCAGATCCTTGTGACTGGGGGTGAATGTTTGCATTGTTCAGCATTCCGTCCATCACTCGTTTCTTTTGCTTTTGTCGCCCTAAGTGGGAAGGGTGTGCCCAGACGTGGGTCCCGTGCTCACTGCGCCACTGGATTCAAGCTAGCCTGGCTGATGAGGCATGAAGCCCCAAAACCGGTCCTAGGATGCTTGTTTCTGGTCCAGGGAGAACCTGGCTTGGCATTTCGGGCTGGACTGTTCCCATGAGGAACAGGGTCAAGACTGATTTGGATAGGGCTGTGTCCAAACTGGGGTGGCGTGGTGAGCAAAAGAATGATGGATTAAGCCCAGATCCTTGTGACTGGGGGTGAAAGTTTGAATTGTTCAGCATTCCATCCATCACTTGTTTTTTTACTTTCTAAAAATGGCATTTTTAGACTTGCAACTTAAAATCCAACTTTACCATGAGTTGTAATTTTAAATTGTGAGTCCAGAGACACCAAACTCGAAATATCTATCTTTTCCCAATTGGAAATTACACGTATAGAATGTAATAAGGTAATCACAATGTTAACCAATAGGAGAGATAGGCCTTGCAGTAGTGAAAAACAAATTTATGAGTTTTCACTACCAGGACATGTAAAACTTAAAAGTACATGTCCAATTTATTAAATATACTGCACCCTACCCTTGGGGCTGTCCAGGGCCTACCTTAGGTGCGAATTATATGTATAAACAAGCATTTGCAATGCAATAGGTCTCGCATTTGATAGTTAGAGCGATTGGCGTTGTAAATGACAATGTGTTTTAGTGTGCTTGAGTTTTAATCTGATAATACGGATAATGTGACATTTACACAGTATGTATATTGAATGCGTGAGAGAGTGCTTCATAATGCAGTTCCTGAAACCTTGGAACCCATAAACAACAATTTAAGAGTTTTTTTGAACTATGGAGGAAGGAATTGCAAACGTGAATGAAATGTTATATTTCGATAGTAAGGTTAATGTACAAAACACTGCATGTAAAAGATGCAAAACCCCTGCTGGCAGTTGTATGAATGCTGCAGCTATTTTAAGGTAAAATACCTGGCAAATTTGCATCCAGCTCTTATCTACATTGTATTTCCAAGCGCACTAGCCTGAAGTACACAACATGTACTTACCTTGCAGTCGCGCTCTATGAGCCCTTGCTGTTTGCTGCAGGAAAGGTCTTCTGCTGAGAGAGAAAAAAAAGAGAACTATGTTTTTCTCCAGGTGAATCTCCTGCGGCCACGTGACAACCCCTCATCCGCAGAGCACGCACTGAAGAAAGCAATACCAATTTTTTTCTTGCAATAACATTCTCATATGGTAACGTTTTGGTGCTTTTAATACCAACTCAGTGCATTGTGGTACTTGTAGTGTTGATTTATTTCAGCTAAATCAATTGTACTAACCCAACTGAAAGTAATGAATAGATAAAGGTAGGCATAGGACAGTAACTCAGAGCACCTGATGACATAAAACCGTCTGAGAACATTAACTAAAATAGTGGTATAGAAAAGCATGTGCGCTTCAGTTTTAATCTCATAACATGGTTAATACGACTTCCCAAACCTTGCGAGGTTAACAGCATAACTGTGATAACGTGACATTTACACAGTATGCATATTGAATGCGTGACAGAGTGCTTCAGAATGTTATATACCAACAGCGAGGTTAATGTAAACAAGCAAAAGCGCGCCTCGCGCGGCAGCAAGGGGGAGGGGGGCCTGCCGATTCCCTTGCGGGAGCCAGCGGCGATAATTGACACCATATGGCGCTGCCGCTCGCTCCCGCAAGGCAATCGCCACACGTGCACGCGTTGCCATTGAAGGCAATGGAACGCGTGCACGTTTTTGGGGAAAAAACGGGAACCGATGGCTAAAGGTCTCCTCTATGCAGCGCATGCGCGCTGCGTAGGCGAGACCTAAAAAGGAAGGTTTGGGCCGGTCAACAGGGTTAACTTGCCAGGCCGACATGGCAGTTTAAAACTGCACACACAGGCTCTGCAGTGGCAGGCCTGAGATTTGTTTAAAGGGCTACTGAAGTGGGTGACACAATCAGTGCTGCAGGCCCCCATTTGAAATTAATGTACAGGCCCTAAGCACATGTAGTGCACTTTACTAGGGACTTATAAGTAAATTCAGTATCCCAATTGTGGATAAACCGATGTTACCATGTTTAAAGCAGAGAGCACATGCACTTTAGCACTGGTTAGCAGTGGTCAAGTGCCCAGAGTCCTAAAGCCAACAAAAACTAATTCAGCAAAAAGGGGAGGAGGACGGACAAAAGTTTGGGGGTGACCGTGCAGAAAGGGCCAGGTCCAACAGTGGAGCATATTTATAAAAAAAATAACGCAAAGCAGCGCATCAAGCCACCTTGCTCTGCTGCGTGATAGGGAAAGGGTAAGAATGCGCTGCATTTAACATTATATGGTGCATTCCTATCTTTTACTAACGCTGGCACACATTGTACTTCTTAGTGCCTACGCAGGCACCTGCGTTGTAAGCAGGATTGTTTTGGTGCAGGAAAGGATATCTTTCTGCACTAAAACAATCCTCTTAAGCATTTTTCTCATTCTATGTGTATTGCAGAATGAGGCGCACATAGAAAGAGGACTAAACGAGGTTAAAGATATTTCTCATTGTTACACCACATCTGGTGAGGCGTAGCATTATGACGCATTCCCAGGTCTACCAGTAATGGTAAATCGAGGAATGTGCCAAAGTCCATGGGTGGATGCATTGGAACACCCACGCTCCACCCATGGAGCTCCTCCCTGGGGCAGAGTAACGCAACACAGAGATTTGCGCTGCATTGCATTACTCTAGATTTATCAAGCCATGCAGGGCCATGGAAGGTGGCCTTGCTGGCTTCATAAATCTTACTTAGTAGTTGCGCCGCCCTTGTGCCCCATTGCTTGGTGCAAAGGCGACACAATTGCTTGATAAATATTCCCCAGTGTTTTCAAACTTGAGATACAGTAAACAGAATGAAGGACGATTTTTTCCCATTTCAGCAAGACAAACAAAAGAAAATCTAAAATGCAATGTGCAGAATATCTGTAAAAGTCTCTTGTAAATGCCACAAACTCGAGTAAGAAGCCATTCATAGTTGGACTTGCAGTTCAAAAGGCATGACTAATATTTTGTATTTAAAATGAAGAAAAAGATGAACCCCAGTCACAAAATATTTTGGAGTCTGCAGTTTAATAAGCACAGAATCTCTCTTAGTTGTGCGAAGGTCTTTTTTTTTAGTAAGACAGCATGTTAGAACATATTTTACTAGGACCATCAAGAGCATGCTTGAATATATACCTACTAATTTATGGAACAATACCTAAAGAGGGAGTGCACTTGCCAGGATATTAAACGGCAATCACGAAAAAACCATACAACACAAACATGTCAGAGTCAAAATAGGTAAACAACATATGCACTCTACACATTAGGGATAGAATACCTCAAAATTACGCTCAAGGTGCATATTGGAGGAATTTGTGCAGCAAAATCTCTTTGGACATGCAACCTGAGGAGTTGCACAGACCTCCATTTTAGTCGCCTCCTCATTAAAAGCACATAAAGTTTTAAAGCTCAATTAAGGTGTCCTGGTAGCGACTGGACCCCCGCCACCGAGATGGTTTTCCTGTGCTGCCCTGGTGGTCTGTCGCCGTGGCACCGTAATTGTATCCCTCCACAAGCCTCATGAGCTAGCTCCCAGTCCCTCCAGTGCTCCTGGAAGGTCCCCGGAGCCCTTTTACTGCCCACTGCCCTGCTGCCTTAAGGCGCTGATCTGTAAATGTTGTAACATCAATGCTTGCTTCAGGAATCTAATTGCATAAAGGATTTTTGTGGCTCAGGCCCAGAGGCCCAGGGGGCCTCCGGTGTAATGGGGTGATTATGAGCAGAAATGTAAGGACCTAAATAAAGCAGGGCCTACTTCACACTACTGCAGCACTAGACCACCGGGACAGTGCAGGTCAAACATGGAAGGAAGGGCAAGGAGAGAGGCCCTTCCTGAGTGCTAAGAAAAAGAGTGTTTTATTGTGCAAGTCTGGAACACCTCAGAACACAAATCCTTTTAAGCCTGTCTGATGGGTGTCCCCAAAGCTGGCATTAATAGCCCTGAACTTTATGACAGTCTGTGAACCAGAAGCCTTTTGGAAAAGGATTTGTTGGCAGTGATTTACATTCACCGTTTAATTATATATGTTGGTCTGACTTCTCGCTTGGGTTTATGCTGATGCTTCCAGTGCAGTGACGGCACAGGGCTGTCTAAGTCTCAAATGGTGTTGAAAATGGCGGAGGCATCACTCTATAATGAGGTGAAGTGACATATCTCTGAGGTTTTTAAGTGTACACGTTCCCGGCATAAAGCGTGATTTATCAAGAACAACTGCTCTCAGCAGCTATAGAGCCGCACCTCACCAAACGTTATGTTATTGAAGTTACAAGACCGGCTTTTGTAAAGGCATCGGTGCCTAAAGTTGGAGACACAGGTCTCTTTGTTGTGACTGTTCATATATTGAAGTGTGAAAGCATATTTCTCTGCATATGTTAGAGGCCTACCCCAGAGGAAATGTTCGTGCAGCGTTTCTAATCCTCAGATTGCATTTGACCTTGTCCCACCTCACAGGGCTCAGAAATGTCACCCAATTTCACGTAATTATCCCCCCCCCCCACCCACCCGTTTATGTAGATAAGAGTAAACAGTGCGGTAGGCGTCTGATGCGAAATGGAGAGAGAAAGTTAGTGAGAGAGAGAGAGAGACACCATTTCGCAAAATGTATCACCAGATGGTATGATCAGTGCAAAATTATATTCGTAGTTAAAGATGCAGTATTAAAAGTTCCTGTTTACTCCCGAGTATCTAGCCAATGTTATATAAGAAGATTTGCTGCTTTTACATTTAAAAAATGCTAATTATATTTGAATCCCAAAAGATTTTAATACCTTGTTTCAATTTTATCTGCCCAGAGTTAGAGGCTGATTCGCAAAGATTTGTGAGTAAAGAAGTAGAGTAAACAATTCATAAAGCATGCGTGCTCAAACGAACAGTTTTCGGAAAGCAGCATTTACAACGCGGACGGAACCACGCATTCAGTTACCGCACATGCGTTACCACGCTTGCCTTAACCACGCTTAAGCCTTTACCACATATGCGTGTTAAAGGCAGACAGCACTTTAGATTCAGAGCGGATGAGTTGGGTGGGGTGGGGGGGGGGCGAATGGAAGGAGCAGGAAGGATCCACACGACTTGCGTAGGGCTGGGTTTTAGGGCTGGGGGAGTTCGGGGTAGTTTTTATGGTTGGGGGTCGGTTTTAGGGCTCAGGGTGGGCGTGTTTTTAGGACTGGAGTCAGGGTAGTTTTTAGGGCTGGGGCCGGATTTTAGGGCTCAGGATGGGGGGGGGTCGGGTGGTTTTCAGGACTGGGGCAGATTTTAGGGCTCAGGGCGGGGGTGGCTGGGGTCAGGGTAGTTTTTAGGGCTGGAGGCTGGGTTTTAGGGTTCAGGGCAGGGGTCGGGGTAATTTTTAGGGCTGGGGGTGGGAGCCAGGTTTTAGGGCTCGAGGGAGGGGACTGGGGTATACCCTTTACCACGCATAGGTCTTTACCAATTATGCCTTTACAACAAAATTTGTTGTAAAGGCATGCGTGGTAGAGGCATGCGTGGTAAATACACGGTCATCGTAAAGACTGTGCTGTTAAGGCATGTGTTAGAAGGTGGTTCTGACCATCTGAGCCGCTCTGATTTTTCGCTTTTTGAACACCTATTTGTTGAGCTTTTACTGTGGGAGAGCCTCATAAGTTGGGACTCACCCACAGTGAACTCATGATGAAAGGGACTGAATGTGTATTTTACCGGTGTCCACCTGGCGCGAGTAGGCCACTGCGCTGCAGCCAGAGCAAGGGGCACCGGGCTGGGTACATGCAGACACGTGTGTACATGCGTGTGCACAAGTGTAAGGGCTGCGCAGGGGAGATTCCTGTGCAGCCCAGGAGCAGCTACAAGTTGAATGGTGTGGCAGGACTTATGCAGAACTGGGTGGTGACATGGAATAGGCTTATACAATGGGAAGGAACATTTGAGGGAAAGTCAGTGTGCTTTACTGTTTTCCCTCCATTACTCTCCTATGAGGCTGGGGAGCACATGGGCTAGTTTCACTTTCCTAGGGCCTACAAATTCCAGACACGCACTAAAGTCCACTGTAACGTATGTGAGAAGAAGGATTCTGCAGAGTCCAAAGTCATATTTGTACTGCTTTTGGGTCATCCAGAAATGTCATATTTCTCTGAGTCAGCTCATAACCAGGGCCTGGCTGGGGCTGACCCGGCCAGGCTGGATTAATGACCTTCCTCCCCAAGCTGTAGCCTCAGAGGCCCAGCCCTGCACAACAAGCATTCCAAGGGCGAAGGCCTCCACTTCAAGAAGAGAAGATGGGTGGAGCTACAGGTTCATCCATCAGCAGCTGACACCTGGTGCCAGGCACCAAGCTGCTCTGGAGAGAAGGCAGCTAGGGGGGCAGGGGCTCTCAGAGACCATGTGGCATGAGACCCCTGGACAACGCCATTTTGAACAAACCCAGAGGCCTGGGCAGGAAGGAGGGAGCAGGGGCAGAGAGGTCATGTGTCGCTGTGTGATAGGGCAAACAGAGACTTCCTGCCAGCCCCCTCCCCATTCTTTAAAAGGAGTCTGCACAGGAAGAGGAGCTCTCTCTGGGGTGTGGTCTGCTTAGGACGACTGGTGCTGGAGCCTGGCACCATGGGCAGCTGGAAGGAAGAACCTCCAGACTGGCCCAGGACCCTGACTTGCGCCACAAGGGGAGACCAGGACAAGTGACCAGGAGCTTGGTCCTCTGCACAAGAAGAGAGGCCCAGGAGGAGAGCCAGGCAAAAGGCTGGCGCAGGGAGCCAGGGAGAACAGCCCCCTGCTGAATGCACCCTCTTGGAGACCAGGAGGGCGAAGGAAAGCACTGCAGATGGCAAGAGCTGGCCATCAGAAGCAAGAAGAGGCCAAGATTGTCAAGACCGGCTGCAGGGGGGGCTGACATATGGCCCCCAGAAGGTAGGCGACCTTTGACCCTTGCTGAAGACCAACGACGAAGCGCGTGGGGCTCCGCCGCCAGTCTTGGGTGTGCCCCCGGGGTGGGTCAGGGCCCGGGGGCTGCCCCAGAAGGAAGAGAGGTCGGGGTCGCGCCGTCACGCCCCCAAAAAGGTCCCTACGGGGCCCCAGCATCCGCGGGGCCCCCATGAAGAAAAGTCAGGGAGCGCCGTCGCGCTCCCTGTGAAGGTGCCCTAGGGGGTGCCAGGAGCCCACCCTGGACCCCCGACAACCAGAGGAGGGCGGGGCACGTTGTCACGCCCCCGCAACGAGGCTCCAGGGGTCCGGGACCCCCGATCCCGGGCCCCACCGAAAAAGAAGCCGGGGAGCGCCATCGCACTCCCCGTGAAGACCGTGGGGGCCCGGGACCCCAACTCCGTGCCCCGCCGAAGTTAGGGAGCGCCGGCGCGCTCCCCGTGAAGTTGGGCAGGTGGGGGTGCCAGGAGCCCACCCTGACCCCTGAAGGAGTACGGGGGCGGGGGAGCGCCGTCATGCCCCCCCGGGACAACTGGAAGGGGCCCGGGACCCCATCTCTGGGCCCCGACGTGAAGAGGAAGGATGGGGGAGTGCCGCCGCACTCCCCCGAGGTCCAGCGGACCAGCGCTGGTCTCCGTGTCTGCCCGCCGGCGCGGGCAGACCAGAAGAGAGGTGCCGGCTCCCGTGGCAGCACGCAAGGGTTCTGGCCAGACTCGGAGTCGGCGGGAGCCGCCGGGGCTGGGCTCCCCGAGCGGCTCTCCAACGATGAGGCAATGCGGGGAGCCAGAGTGGGACCGGGCTCCTGAAGAAGAGGAGGAGGTGCCAGGGGCCTGGGTGGGACCGGGCACCCAAAAAACGGCAAGAGCAGCCGGGGGTGGGCTCCCCGAGTTGCTGTTTCTCACCTGGGGTTCTGGGTGGGACCGGGCCCCCCACCGAAGCCTGAAGACGTGGCGTGTGGCCACCGGGGGCAGCGCAGTTCTCCCCGGAGCAGCGGGAGAGCCGCTGCTGGAATATGCATCGGCCTGCGCACGAAGCGCCCCAGAATGCCTTGCAAGGCATGGGGTAATCAACTGTTTTGGTGCCTGGTGGCCCCCAGAGGAGGGGGGTCACCCACAATTGCGGAAAGAGGTGCAGGGGGAGCTGCAGGAGCAACGCAGCCTCCCCCAGCATGGAGAGTCCAGTCCCCCCCTAAGTCTCTGGGGGACTTAAAAGAAATAACCCCTCAAGGGCTCAGCCAGGCATCATCAGCATCCCCATGGCTGGAACTATTGTTTTGCAGCTGGGGGTGCCTTAGGGACTGCCTCAAGGTGTGAAGAGCTGAGTGGGGGATGTCTGGGGAAGGGCATCCCCTGGAGGTGAAGAGGTGTAATTGCACCATAAATGCAGTTACCCATGTTATTTCTTTTTAGAGGGACTGAAAGGCACATGTGTAATGTGAAGTACCTGCGTAAGGTAGAATCATAAGCAAAGGGGGGTTATGTTGTTGGACACTCCTGCTAGGGTGTCTGGCTGTATATGCTTAATCCTGTGATTATAACTGTGATGCCTTTTAGGGGCTTGTATTGCAATGCATTATAATGGTTAACAACTGTGATAAGTACTGTCATTTTAAGTGGTGCTTAGACATGTATTCTTGCTGCTGCGTTAGGTGAAGAACAACCAAAACTGTTAGCCCCTAAGATGTAGAGGTGTATACTATATGGTCAGTATGACATGTTCAGTCAGGGTTATGTGTCACCAGGGCAGGTGTGCCTATTTTAAATGCTTGTTGAGATAATGGGGTGGGTCGCCACTGGGATGGTGCCAGTGAGCAGGGTCCTCGCTCCAGGTTATGTTCAACTAACTGCATTAGGGGGCAAGATGATGTGCATACATGGGAGTGGTGGTACTAGACTCCACCCCCCTTTGGGAGGGGTGGAAATGTTATGCAATGTCAAAAAGTAATTCCAACAGCTTATTTATATTTGTAAATTGTTGCATAGTATTGAGTAGTGTGTGTGTTTATTAAATGTACTCTTACTTTTATAAAGCAAAGTACAGACTGGACAATCAATTATTGAGTGTTATTTCTGCGTACTGGTAAATGGCGATTACTAGCCCACACCACCTCCCTTGAGTAAGCCTTAGACTGCTCTGCAACGCTACCCTCTGAGAGTCAAGCGCTACATTAGGGTGTTTGGTTCTCAGTGAAGGACAAATGTGACATGTTATTTGTGCAGGCCTCACAGATACTGCCTCGTTTTCCAACAGCATGTGATATAATCTCATGTGGGGTTCCGTCATACAACCATAGTAATCAGTTCTTCACTAATTTAAAGGCAATTCTCTCTCTATATATATATATATCACTGCTCCAATATATATAGTTTAATTCTCCAATACCCACAGAGAAGGAGAAAGGCGCACGACTGCAAGCATCCAATCCGTTTATTTTCACCAGGACATAACACAAAGAGTGCCTCCCCGACGCGTTTCGGTCACCTGCCCTTATTCATGGGTGTAACCGGCAAATCAACTTGTCATGTGACTGTTGTCCTTTATACCAATGGCACTTCTGATGCGCCAGCCAATCGGAGTTTCAATAATGCATTGTGGTTATTATAGTCTAAAATAGAAAATCAGAAACAATCATGTTTTAGCAATCCGACTGGAATATATCTTTTGGTATATAAATATCACAGTTCTTGTAATAAATTTTAGTCAATTCCCTTTGGTCATGTCCATAAAACAATCACTTTGCTTGCTGTCCCATGTATAGCCCTACTCCAAAGGCAAACACGGGCCCTCTACGCAGTAGAATCCGCGGCAGCACAAGTCATAGTATATTTGACGGCGTAGCCCGACGCCGGTACGGGACGGCACCACGTCGCTAATGTCAGCACTGTGTCGCCTGGAGGATTGAAGGTGACGTGCTGCTGCGGATTCTACTGCATAGAGGGCCCGCGTATATATTTCCTACTGGCGGTCGCCAGTAGGTAGTTATAGTTAGGACCTTGTTTCTATTCAAAAAGCGTTTTTTCTTATGCCAATATCTTTGGCACCATTTGATGAATCTTCGTGAAATTTTCCAAACTAATGACCAGCTCAGGTCAGCTCCTGTATTGAAAGTTTCGGGGTGATTCGTCAAGCGGGGGCCGAGAAAAAAGGGGGGTCCTAAAACGCGAATTCCCCATGTTAATTTCCATTGGAAACTTTAGACAAAGCTACAGCCCGAACTGCTGAACGGAATTACACCAAATTTGGCAAAAAGGTAGGTCTTGGTCTAGAAAGCGTGCTTTTTTTAAAATGGTGTAAATCCGTTCAGTAGTTGCTGAAAAAATTCAAAAAATAAAAATATTGATATCTGAGCACCGAGGAGGATTCACGAATCCTCCCGAGCACGAGCTTCATTTTGATTGGCTGTCAACACTCCAAACCAGGAAGTGTTGGCAGCCATCTTGTGACTCGGTAACAGAATCACAAGAAAACAGTAGAAAAAAGATAAAAAAACAAGAAAAGGGGGCAGGGTAGAAACACTGTGACCCCCTAGGCCTGCTCAGGGGGGTCCCACAAGGACCCCCAGGGCCAAAAAAAGCATTTTATTAAAAAAAGAAATTGGTCGAATTCGCGCTGGGTGCGCAAATCCGGCCGAGAAAATAAAAAAAAATAAAGCGTGGGCTCCCGCGCTTCGTTTTCTATAAGCCCACAGGTGGGCCAGGTCCCGGGGACAATGTCCAATTATGAAGTGGGGGTCCGCAAGGGCCCCTGCAGCCCCGGGGACCACCACCTCCCCGGGGCATTTTTACATTTTGTGTGGGGGAGCCTCGCAGGCCCGCCCAGGGGACTGCCACCTCCCCGGGGCTTCCATGTTTAAATGTGGGGGGGTCACCTCCCCAGGGCTATGCAAATGTTGGGAGTGGGGCCACGCGTCCCCCCTCCTGGAGCCCTCCATGGCCCTGGGGACTGCTACCCCCCATGGCCAGCTCCTGCAATGTCCGGGGGTGCCCACCCCAGGACATTTCCGTTTGCTATGGCAGGGCGGGAGCACGGCTCCCAATGGTCTCTGAGGTAAGCAGAAACATCTTTATTGACATTCTTCCTAGCTTTTTTCAATCTGTGGACAGAATTGATTTGACCACTTCCATTTCTGTCTTTGGCATATATTAGAGTATACAAAGACAGTTCGGGGGAAAAGCAACATCAATTGTGCAAAGGTATCCTTCATGAGCATTTCCAGTCCTACCCCAGTCAATGTGCCTAGGTCATTGCCACCACAGTGCACAATCATGAGGTCAGGTGGTTGGAGATGCAAAAAGGTTTTAACCAAAGGCATCAATTGGTGCCACTTTAATCCTCTCTGTGCAATCCATTTAATATCCACATTTTGCAAAGCTAGGTCTTTGTCAATACCTCTGGTTCAGCATACCTTTTGCACCAGAAAACATAGCTGTGCCCAACAATCCATACTGTAAGCATCTTGAAGGGATGCCTGGAAGTAATGAAAAGATGTCTGTAGCTGAGGTAGTCAGTTGGTAGAATGAGAGGTATCTAAAATGGTGGACAAGATGCTGTTTTTTAAAAAGTAGAGAATTGATTGGCTGTTTAAGAACATTGTACACTGAAAAAAAGGTGCATGTTACTTTCTTTAAAAAGCATGTTTGGTATTGGTCAGTAAAAAATGTTTGAAAGGTACAGTAGATAGGATAAGGTCATATTTTGCAAACGGCAACCACACCTGCTGTTTGCATTTGCAACCTTGTGTGCTGAACTTGAAAATATAGTGATCTTGTGGCCTGTTAGTTCAGTTGAATGTTCCATGAACTGTTACTATGGAAACTGACACTAAGCAGAATGGGGGAAGGGTTAAATGATATCTGTGGTTTTAAAATATGGAATTGTAATTTATATATAAGTGCTATGTTATTAAAGTAAGATTTCCCAAGTCAGTACTATCTTTAGAAGTGGTATTTTTATTTGTAATATATTTTTGAACTCCCGTATGGATTCGCGGCTCCATCGCGTTGGTGCACGGTGGAGTCGCGACTCCAAAAAATTCCAGAACCAGTTTGGGCACTTTTAGAAGTCAGTTGGTAAGGGTTAATATGTCTAACCAATAGAAATGTGTTTTACAATTTGAAATAATGTAGGAAGCAATGTGATTTGTTACATACATGTATTTGTGTGGAGAAAGAGAGGGAAAGTTTGCCATTACTGGTTTTACCTTGCTGGGAGTGATGCATTACATTGATTGTGTGCATAAGAATTTTTTATAAGTTTGTGATATTTCATATTCTGCAAATCAATTTGGAAGGTGAGTTATAAATTTGTGAGGTGTATTATGTAATAGCTTTATTTTGAATCTTTAAAAATTATTCAAGAACTGTAATGTTTGAAATATATTATTAAATGTAGAGATGTGTATTGTAGTTTGTTTAATTGTAGTTAAATGTTGTTTGAAATAGATTCTTTATAGTAATATGTGTATATTGGAAGATGGAATAGTGATTATGGTAGTTTGTTTTATTGTGTGGATATGTACATTTGTTGTATACCGCATAATTTTATGTGTCGCTTTCAAATTGGAACTGCAGTCTGTCAAGTTTTAAGGTGTGCATAGACTTGTGTCTGAAGTATGTTTTTATTTGTATATGTATTTTCATATGTCATATATTTGAAGGCGCATGATGTATAACAAAGAGGTGTTGTTGCTTTTTATGTGGTAGGCTCAAGACTGTGAGTAGTAGAAGAATGGTGAAGATGTAGCATAAAAGTGTGGTTTAAAAGATGTTGACATAAGGTATTAGTGATTAGGCTTTTTTATTTAAGTCTCTAGAGAGGTAGAGTTGAAATATGCCACATAATGTTTTGGTGTTTGTTTGAAATTGTAAGTTTGTTCTCTAAATTTTTGCGGTGTGGATAGTGTTGTGGTACAGATATATGCATGTATGCTTTTAGGAATATGGTGAGACTTTTAGCAGAGATATGTGAAGGGTTCCTGCTTTGTATTTGGCTAGGTGTAACATTATAAGTAGTTGCAGAATGGTGAAGCTGCAGCTCAAAACTGTTGTTTATAACATGTTGGCAGAGGAATTAGTGATTAGGGTATTTTCTATTAGTCTGGGGAAAGGTACACTTGAAATACACTGCAGGAATGTAGGTGTTCTTTCAAATGTAAAGTTCAGTCTGTTTATTTCTTTTATATATGATGATAATTTCAAAAGGTAGACATATATGAATGTATGGTTATAGGAATATGGTGAGATTTATAACAGACTCATGTCTGGTTTGATGCTTTATTTTCAGTACGCCCAACACCCTGAGTAGGTACAGAATTGTGAAGCTGTAGTACAAAAGTGTACACCATGTCATAGACCTCACTTTTGTGCTGTAATTTCAGTATTCTGCTACTACTCAGGATGTTGTACTCCTCCAATCACTCAGGCACTACCACAGTACTACTGAATTCACTCAGGCACTACCTTTACACTCCTCCAATCACTGAGGCACTACCACAATACTACTGTAATCACCTAAGCAGTAGTCATGCACTTATAAAATCACTGAGGCCCTTTCTATGTACTCCTGTAGTCCCCCAGATATTACCCCGGAGCTCATGCAATCACCCAGGCACTTCCTATGTACTTCTTTAATCCCCAAGACATTACCCCTGCACTCATGCAATCACTAATGCTTTAGCTATACACTGATTCAATCACTCAGGCACTATCCTTGTACTCCTCCAATCACCCTGTCAGGATCTATACACTCCTCCAATCACTTAGGCAGTACCCATGCACTTATAAAATCACCCAGGCAGTTCCTATGTACTCCTGTAATCCCCCAGATATTACCCCTCAACTCATGCAATCACCCAGACATAACCTATGTAGTGTTCTACTCACCCAGACATTACCTCTACACTCATGCAATCATTAATGCATTAGCTATACACTAGTTCAATCACCCAAGCACTACCCTTGCACTCCTCCAATGACTGTGTCAGGATCTATGCACTCCTCCAATCACTTTGCCAGTACCCATGCAGTTATAAAATCACCCAGGCACTACCTTTACACTCCTCGAATCACTGAGACACTACCACAATACTACTGTAATCACCTAGACAGTAGCGATGCACTTATAAAATCACCAAGGCACTTTCTGTGTACTCCTGTAGTCCCCCAGATATTACCCCTGAGCTCAAGCAATCAACCAGGCACTTCCTATGTACTTCTGTAATCCCCCAGACATTACCCCTGTACTCATGCACTCACTAATGCTTTAGCTATATACTGATTCAATCACTCAGGCGCTATCCTTGTACTCCTCCAATCACCCTGTCAGGATCTATACACTCCTCCAATCACTTAGGCAGTACCCATGCACTTATAAAATCACCTAGGCAGTTCCTATGTACTCCTGTAATCCCCCAGATATTACCCCTCAACTCATGCAATCACCCAGACATAACCTATGTACTTTTCTAACCCTCTAGACATTACCTCTGCACTCATGCACTGACTAATGCTTTAGCTATACACTGATTCAATCACCCAGGCACTACCCTTGCAGTCCTCCAATCACCCTGTCAGGATCTATGCACTTCTCCAATCACTTACTCAGTACCCATGCAGTTATAAAATCACTCAAGCACTATCTATGCACATATGTAATCACCAAGGCACTACCCTAGTACTCCTCCAATCACCCAGGCAGTATCTTTGTTCTCATGCAATCACCTAGGCACTACCCCTGCACTCCTTCAATCACTCAGCCACTGCCCCTTCAGTCCTTCGATCACCCAGCCACTACCCATAAACTTATATAATCATCCAGGCAGTATCTTTGCACTCTTCCAATCACGCTGGCACTATCTCTGTAATTATGTAACCACTCAGCCAGTGCCCATGCAGTTTTAAAATCACCCAGGCACTACCTTTACAATCGTCGAATCACTCAGACAGTACCATAGTACTATTCCAATCACCCAGGCAGTACCCATGCAGTTTTAAAATCACCCAGGCACTTCCTATGTACTTCTGTAATCCCCCAGACATTACCCCTGCATTCATGCAATCACTAATGCTTTAGCTATACACTGATTGAATCACACAGGTACTATCCTTGCACTCCTTGATTGATTTGCCATGTAGTTTCAAAAAAAAATAATTCAATTTTGGGAAGAGTTCCAAGTTTTTGAAAATATTAAGGCCAAATTCATTGCGTCCCTGGTACACTGTGAGCCGAATCAAAGTCAGTGTACGGGTCTGGTGTAAACATGAAATCATCTATTTCCGTAGACAAAATATCTTCAACTGATGTTGGTGACATTTGGAACACCTCGTGTAGGAGATTAACTGCACAGAGATGAGAATCATCGCCCTCAGCATAAGATGCCACAGCAATGTTCGCGTCCGTTGTTACCTGTGTGCCTGTTGATCCATCTCGTACCTCAGCAGCAGCCGGAAGCGTCTGTGTGATCTCACTGAATGCCGTCATCAGGATTGGTAGCCTCTGGGGACAATACAGAGCATGGGCCGATATCGGGTCTAGCAGAGCATCGATTTCCGTTGGCATGACTGATGGGAGTGTTAGACAGGTGTCTAGCACGCATTCTTCACCGCAAAGCAGGCAGCGTAGAACAGGTAAAATGCAATCTTGCCAGATTGGTCTGAATGACAGGAACCATGTTGTATTAAGTTCCCGTAGACGAGGTATGCCCAAAAGCTGTACTATGCGCTCACGGCACTTCCGTTCTAGGAGAGCCTTCTCCACATCGCTCGGAGTGATGTCGGTGGACAGGCTTGCCATAGCGTCACAGTAGGAATAGAAATAGGATTCCTGCAACAAGTGCTAGAATTAATGGCACACCACCAAACACCGAATGTGCGAAGTTTGGGATGATTCCGAGGACTGCCTGGAAAGGTGCTAATAGTCCTGAACAGATGGTCTTAAATACATGTACAATTCCGCTCGTATCAGATATGTTGAAGATATGTCCCATCATTTCTACGAAATGTATAGGGCAGTTTGTACGTATTAAAGCCTGTATTTCAGCCGAAGTCCTTGCTACTTGAAGATCATAGGTTTCTTTGGCCGAGGTCAAAGGCACGGTTTGTTGTATAAGCATGGCTTTCATTCTGCTTAAAGTATCAAATCGTATAAAAGAGACATTCAACGAAGGCCACAAAGGCGACTCCCTGACTGTGTCTATTGGGGCAAACAATACTTGCATACAGCAAGTGACCCTGGAGTCTACTGTTACCAGATATGGGATGCCTGGCAACATGCCACAGCAACTCTGATCATTCAACATGAGGTAACTCCCATTAGAAAGTTGGCCAAACGTTGGATTAATCATAGCAGCTGGTGTACCTAGCTGGTGGCAGGACAAATTTGCCACAGAACCATTACAAGCCCCGTGTAAAGAAATGTCCTGACATATGAGTGAACCGCTTAGTGCATTTTCACAGTGTGTACCGCTAAGAAACACTTCACGATCCCCACTCCAACATCTGTAATCGTAAGGTAAATCCCAGGATGTCTTAATGTATTCTTTACCCAACCTTTCATATGTGCCTGCTTGCATTTGTTTGAGGCAATACTGAAAGTGAAAAGTAGTGACAGGCAGAGTGATTTTGCCATGAATAAGCCATTCTGTAGCTGGTTTTTCTGCCACAGTGAATGGTAATTTCTCCAGTTTTTCAATGCTCAGCACTGTATACTTTGCTCCCCTTTGTGCCAGTTCAATCTTTTTATCAGTTAGATTGTATTCTGCAAACAGAGCCGACATGTTGATAAAACGCCAAGGCACATAGCCCGCTCGCAAAGATTGCAGCGTCCAGCCTAATAACATAATAGAACGTAACTGAGATTGGCCTTGCTGTAACATGGCTAAATCTTGTTCCAGTATGTCAATAGCAGAGGATACAATGTTGTCCAATGAATATATTCTAGATGACAAAGTTGTTAACCCATTGTCGACCACAGAGAGAGTTTTCTCTAAGTTAATACGATCAAGTTCACGTATTCGTTCTGCGGCCTCTACCTGTGTAACCTTCCATGCTTCATTATAAGCAGCATAGATGCCGGCATATATGAAACGTTTTTGACGCGGTTTTCTTGGTCCTAGCAAGAATTCCCTAAGGTCTGCGTCTTCTTTAAGTAAAGATAAGTGTTGTTTCACATCCTCAGTGTAGATTTTTGTAGCCAGTTGAGGCACAATTTTCCTACACTATATGTTGTTACTACCCCCGGATGTTGTCTTTGGACGTATCGTGGGTCTGACCTATGAATAGTAAAGCCCTGAGTTTTATTCAGGAATCTCTCTTGACAGGTGTTTGTGTCTGTGGGCCAGATCAACCATTTTCTCCAATCAGGATTTGTTCTGTTGATTTGTAGTATTGTGTCAACTGTAACCGCTGCCTGTGTATTGTTATCACTTGCAGGTGTTGGTACAAAAGGTGTTTTCATGTCTTTGATCTTGGCTAAACCAAGGCAAGACGTTTGTTACACAGTGTCATTCAAAAACATTATTTGCTGAGGGATGATACATGCTCTAAACAAAGCTTCTATCCCCTGCACTTGCCAATCTTTAGAACCCCAGACAGATTTTGTGTCTATTGTGTCTTTCCACAAGTCGAATCCATGTCTAGACAGTTGGGCAATAAATGCTGCAGAGTAAATCTGTGTTGTATTTGTTAAAATAATTTTCTGTCCTGTTTTGTTTACATTTTTATAGTAAAATGTTTCCGGATCAGATGTATTGTACCCTGAAAAATAGGGAAACTTTTAGCAAACGTTTTTGAACTACCTTTTGGTGGTGTAGGACAATGCTCCCATTGGTTAAACATAAACACATTTCTAGGTGTTGCAGATTTATGCAAAAAATGATGACCATAGTGGTTATAGCAATACAGCTGTTCATAGTCTGATGAACCTTCTAAATATTCATTGTTAGAAAATGCAGCAGACCTTTCTAGATCAAACATCATGTCATTTACAGTCTCAAAGTCCCAATCATCAGAATAGGTACTGGACGAAATAAAATCACTTAGTGAAATTTTAAATAAATGTGGAATGTTCAATTGTTCCGTAGGGCCGAATATATCGAAATCAGTTTTGTCCCACAGTATACCATCCTGTATAGGAACGGCTGTGATGTTCACTGCAGACAAGTCTCTTGCTTCACGAGGGGAAGATTTGTGTGGTTTCAAAAGTAAGTTCACATGTTTACTTTCAATGTCCAACGGATGTATCTGCCATTTATAAGCACGCTGATAGTCATAACCAAAGCTAGCCAGAGCAGAAAGAAAAATATTCCAGAAATAATCCAGAGTTTAATCCATGGTGAAACCAAATAAGTCTTTTTCAGAAAATGAAAAAAGTCTTGTACTTGCTGTTTGAAAGTTAATGCTGGCGTCGTTTCAGGCTCACTCGGCTCCTCAGAAAACGTATCAAAGTTAATGAAATAGCCAGAAGCAGTTCTGTCAATTGTTGGAATTGCATCAGGATTTGTCGAAATCGCTGGAACCAGTTGATCACTTGTTACATTAGTGTAGACAGGTGTATTTGGACGAACTGTTACTTGAGTTTCAAGAGGATGAGTTCCATAGCATTGTTGCTTAGTCCTTCATCTGTTACTGCTGAATTCTCGATGGTTATCAGTCTTTCAGTCTGAACCTCTTGGATAGTAGCGAGAGGAGTGCGTCTGCTACTAGGTCGGAGTCCACGAGGCCTACTATTTAGTATTGGCCACATACTGTGGTTTGATGAGGTCGATTGACACAAATCTTTTCTCCTTTTTCCAGCAAGGGGCGGCAGAAGTACTATTCTTGTTCCTTGAACGGCTAGGACAGGTACTGGTTGTCTGTAAGAAGGTCCAAATTCCTTCTTGTCCGCAATCTTCTCTCTGACTAGATCCCCAACTTTTGGGATCCAGACAGGCCTTGCTGGGACTGCCGGTTTTTCCCCAGTGGTGGTTGGCTTCAGGAATACGTTGCTTTGTTTCGATCTTAGTTCATTTAGATCCTGTAAAACAGCCAAACAATCTTTGATATCAAAGGGTTTATTTTCCACCACTGTGCCTTTACATTCGAGATCAGGAACCCACATTCTTGTCCCAAATAGGACCTCATATGGAGTGACCCCCCCTAGAGAACTTCTTGGCAAATTATTTAATGAGCGTTGGACCCCATAAAGATGTTTGACCCACCCATCACCCGTACCTAATACTTTAACTGTTATAGACTGCTTTATGTCCCGGTTTTTCCTTTCCACAACAGAATTTCCCTCAGGATGAAATGGAGAGGAGTACCGCAATGCAACACCCAAACTGGCCATAGATTCTTTGTAAGTCCGAGAGCTAAACGCAGGGCCTTGGTCAGAATGTAGCGTGCCTATTGCGTATGTGCCGATAAAGACTCGCAAATCTTTTATAACAGTTCGAGCATCAGCCGAGCGCTGAGGCCATATCCATAGGAACCTTGACTTAGTATGTGTGGGATTGCATTTGTCCAGAAGTACGCATGTGCGTAGATAGTCTAATGCTGTCTAACAATGGTGTCTGCCCTGGGCAGGCTACTTCGTAGCATGGTGTCAGGTGGCGTTCTGCATCACGCTGTACCTTACAGTCTATGCAGTCATTGATGAAGATGTGAATATGTGTATTCATTCCAGGCCACCAGTACATCTCTTTTAACGTCAATATTGTTTTAGAGATCCCTTGATGTGACAGACCCTCCCCCAAATGTGCTTCATAAATCAAAGCTGCTCTACGTTCCATGTTTGGAATTACCCTATCCCCCACTCCAGGGATTCGAGCAAAAGGAACGTTGTTCGCATCAATTACATAAGAGTACTTGAGTGGAAACTTTTGGTAACGCTGCACCACTGCGTTTGCTTGTAGCATTGACAGCCAACAATATCTCACTGTCTATTCTCGTTTTTGAGCGAGTGATCGCAGCTACGGAAGCCGTCTGAACAGCCCCCTTTGCGGCTTCGTCAGCCAATGAATTCCCTGCAACGTGAACGCCATCACGTTGATGACTCAGCGTATGTATCACGTGAGCCTTTGGTAGTTCGCTTTTAACTGAACTACTTGTTCTCAAAGCGTTTTATGCTTTATTGTGCCACCTTTGCATCTTTGAACCCATTTTCAAGCCAATTTTGTATATATTCATTATACGACTGAACACAGTAAAAGAATCGCACACTATTAGTGTGGGGAATTCGCGATCTGTTCTTTCAAGTGCCAGTTTGAATGCTTGTAGTTCAGCTCGCTGAGCTGTACAATCTCCTAGAGATTAAGGGCCGATTCTGATGCGGGTTGGAAAAGCTTCCCGACCGAATCGGTTGGGAAATGGTGTCCGACCCACTCGGATCGGGAAAGTCCGACCGGCGGAGTAGGATGCATCCGGATGCTTCCAGATACGATTTGGTTGAACTCCCATTGACTTCAATGGGAACATTTGTGCCTAACCGCATCAGAATTGGGCCCTCGGTCGGGAAGACACGTTCCCGATCCGATTTGGAAGGAGCAAATGCCGTTAGGAGGCCTTCCTAACCGCATCAGAATCAGGCCCTCGGTCGGGAAGCTTTTCCAACCCGCATCAGAATCGGCCCCTAAGTTTTTGTGACCATAGGTCTGAAGTTGCCATCTTGCATGCGACCTTTAACGATTGCGCACGCTGCACTGTAAGCTTGCTTACTCCCTGTAGCGGGTTGTGCGGATCCGTCAGTGTAAATTATGAATTTGTACTGATCGAGAGGCAGAATTTCAGTGGGCAGAGGACATTCATGTTCATACTGCAGGAATGCTTGTGTTTTTAGATCAGGATCAAAAACATATTCAACATCTGTTGCAGCAAGAGAATTAACCCATTGTATCCATCTAGGATGTAAAGCTTTTTCATTCGAGATGCTCGCTTTTGTGACCGCTTCTAAGGCAGGTAGTGGGGTTACGACAATAATGTGTTTGACTTGAGCTAGGGCTCTTTCTTTTGCTACAGCGGTTTGAACTGTTGAAGTGAAGCGCATTTCTGCTTGTGTATACAAATGAGATTTGTATGCAATTGGTACTTTTTCACCCTCATTAAATGTTAAGTAGGTGAATGCGCATTGACCCGAAATTATTCGGATCACTAAGTTGCGTTGACTTACGCGTGTTTGTAAGTGATTTGTTGCTAACATGTTAGCTTGGAGTGAACGCAAGATTTCTGTGTGTTCTTGTGTCCAATTTTTGATTGAAAAATCAGGTTTGATCAATTCGTAGAGAGGTTTAACCCTCTCTGCGTAATTTAGAATGTACGTTCTTCCAAAATTTAGGAAACCCAGGATGGATTGTAAATTTTTCAGCGTTTTTGGAGGTTGGAGCAGCGCACACTTTTCTAAAAAGTTAGCTGCCAAGCTCTTTCCTTCACTTGAAAGCTCATATCCCAGAAAAAGGACATTGAGATGGGCAATTCTGGATTTTTTAAAGTTGAACTTATAGCCCTCAGAGGCGAAGCCCAATATAATGGTACTCACCCTGTTCAAGTGCCTATCCAGGTCATCATCTGTCAGATAGATGTCATCGACATACGTCAATGACTCATTATCATAAATTTGTAGTAACTCTGTTACCCTCGCTGAGAATAACCCCGGGCTGTTCTTGAACCCTTGTGGGAGTCGACAAAATTGACGCTGGGTCCCCATTATTGAGAAAGCTGTTAAGTACCTGCTTCCAGGTGCTATGTTTTGACAAAAGAAACCATTTGAGATATCTAATGTGGTTTTATATTTTTACGCACAATGTTATTCATTAATGCTGTACTATGTGCATTTTGGACTGCAAATGTTTTAGAACAAGTGTTTAAGTGTCTGTAATCCATAACTAGACGATATGTATGGTCTGGTTTGGATACAGGAAACAAAGGATTGTTCATTGAGGAGGTGCATGTTTCAATCACCCCTTGGTATTCAAGTTGATCTAAGATCTCCCTGACCTGTTTTTAGCTTCTTGCTTTATTGGGTACTGCCTTTGTGCAGTTGGTTCATTTTTAGATGTATTTTGTAGTGAGGTGAGTCCTCATCCCATCCTACATGATTTTTATATAATGCTGGAGCCTGGGCTACTGCCCATTTTCTGGCATAAGTATATTTTAGGTGGATTGGAATATGGTTTGAGAAGGCAGGCATAATGATGTCCTCGCCATGTGGGCACTCCCTGACAAAATGTGGTGGCCAGTCTTTTTCTGCTAGAAGTATGTCATTGCCCCTTGAAAGTTTTTCCCAAAAGAGTGTTTTCACCTGTCTTGGTATATCTCCCTCCATTCGGAGTGTCATTTCATATAACGTTTGTGGAGTACTAACCCTGGTGTCTACAGTTTCTACTGTGATGTACTCATTCAAGTCCACTATCTCCAGAAGTTCCTTCAGGTTCTGGCGAGCTATTGTGACTTCTGCTGCACTGTCCAGCATTGTCTGAGCCCATTCTCTGTTCTTGAGTTGTGATCTCAGTATTCTCGGTATGTCTGATCTTCAGACCTGCTACCTTCTTTTTTGAGAATTGAGGTTCTGATTTATTTTTCTGAACGTGTTTGTCGTCTTTGGATTTCACGCGTTCTTCTCTATGATCTGACCGTCCTCTTCTTTCCGATGTCTGTGACGATATCTGAAAGGTACGAGAGGAACGTGTATCAGTATCTTGATACCTGTCAAGTTTTCTTAAATTATCCCTATTCCTGAGGTTATACCTCCTTTCAGAGGAGCTCCTTTTGAGGAGACCTACCTCGGGATTGAGAACGTTTCTCGTTTGAGTTTTGTTTATTAGTTTCCCACTTCTTTTTAGAAGATGTAGGAGTTTGTTTAATAGAGTCCTTTTCAGGATTCTCAGATAGTTTTGGCTTCAATGGTCTTCCACCCAAACTATCTCTGCCTAATTCTGCATATGATTGTTCTATTATTCTGGGTAGTTCTGTTTGATGTTCTGTAACATCAAATTCCCTTAATCGTTAGCGGATCGCCACTGCTGCTGCCTCCCTTTAATATTAGATAATATTATTGTTGAGACCTGGTCGAAATTTTTCAGTAATTTCATACCTAAATTTAGAGCAGGCTCTGCCCCGTATTCGTTTTGAATTTGTTTCAGGACATCTGGTATTACTGCAATTGATGGAACACCATGTGTTTTAGTATAGATGGCAGCAAAGACTGAGCCCCAAGTGGTGCAGTCTTCCAGTTGTGGTGTGATCCCCATTGGTAAACAGATTGTTAGAATTCTGTGTTTCTCATAAGGGCTAGTATTAGGAAATACTGCTTCGATTTGAGTAATCTTTTGAGCTATCCAGAATGGAATTTGCTCACGTTTTGTGGGCATTTTACCCATGACTGCGTATAAAGTCTGTGGTGTAATTTTTAATGTATTCCCCTGTTGAGGGGTTTGATTTGGAATGGTCAATGGTGGTTGGAGTGTGAAAGTCCGCATGACATATTGGACCAATTGTCTGTAAATATTTTTATTAACTCTGTAAGTTGAGTAAGTAATTCCTCGTCTGACATAATATCAAGGTCAGGATGAGGAGTGTAGCAGGCTAGAATCGGCCAAGTTGCTCCTGGTCTACCTAGTGGACCGAGCCTGGTAATGTTTTTGTGATGTTTTAGGGCGCCTTTAAACCAGAGCTGATGCTCCTGGTATGTTAGTGGAATTTCAATATCCTCGAAAGGAATATATTCCTCTGGTGGTTCATCTTCTTTGTAGAAGTGAAACACTCTTGTTACTGGATTTGATTCTGGGAATACTATCCATGAATAGAATACCTCTGTCTGAAAGGATTCGTGTGCCTCTATCACGAAAACTGCTCTACTGCCTCTTGGTGGTAGGCCGTGTTTTATAAGTTTTAGAGTGGTGGCTCTTCTTAAGTTTGGATGGATGTCTATAACACCTTCCTTGGTTTCATTTAAACCTGTAAAGTTAAAAGCTGTTACGACTGGTTGAGCCGCAGCTCCACCGGTTTCGGTGGCATTGTCCCCGTGTTCGGACATTTGTTTTTTTGAAAAATGTAGAACAAGTTTCAAGGAAACAAAAGATAAGGTGCACAATATTTTGGAACACTGTATCCTTCACCGTTGAACAAACCAAAATAGCTAATATATAGGGTTTTTGTCCTATTTAGCTTTGGCGGATATTTAACCTTACCCACTCCAGACGTCTTATGGAGTATGTGAGTAGTGGTCTCTGAGAGAAAAGCACGACTGAGTTACTCAGTATCTAGCGTTAAATTACTGCCTAACCAAACGTTTGGGCGCCATGTAGTGTAGTTCCTATTTCCCTAATAGGCTCTGCGCATTGGAATAATATACCCTATAGGCTTGACATAGGACTGAGGTCGGTATGTCCCTATCGAGTATATTAAACTTAATTACTTTGTGCCAGCTAGCTCAGAGGCCACTAGAAACTCCTTGAAAACAAGAAGGGAGTAGTTTCTGGCAACCGCAAAAACATGACCACTTTGTTTCCCTTTAGAATCGGAACACGTCTCAGAATCGTGGAAACAATAGATAACAGTTTCACTCAGCTCAATCGTGCATGCTTAGTTTCTCAGAGTTACACAGAAAGAATAGACGGGCGTTTCAATAAAAGATTTATTGAACAGTCTTGTTTCTCGTGTAAGAGATATGTGCTGTTATGATCACAAGACAGTATGCAAGATATATTATGTACAGCGTAAGCAGTAGAAATAAATAATACTGCGCTAGCATTATCTTTTAGCATATATTCACATACATAAATAACATGAGCTAAAAATGCGAGTACTCATATGATGCGTCTCTAAGCTAGTTCTACCCCAATGTACCTAACCTAGTCTAGGTGTAGGGCAAGGTAAGAAGTAGGCGAAGTATTCTCTAGTATGGTATACTAAGAGTATGTTAAGTCTAGTATGCCAAGAGTCCCTCTAGGTTCTAGTCAGCTCCATACCTTGAGAATGAGAGAGGTGGGAATCTCTTTCCGGACTCGAACTCTAACACCCCGCGAAGGGAGTCAGATCACTGGAAGCTGGATTCTTCTCAGTGCGTCAGGCCGGGATACGGGCTCCTCTGAAGTCGAGGTCTCCTCTAACTTGCTTGGGCAAGGGAAGGTATATTTATACCTGGTAGGTACTTTGGAATGTTAGCATTGACGTGAAGTCGGACAGAGGAAGACGTCAGGAATGAACCCTTAAGGTATAGCGGTTCATGCATAATAGATGAGTTCTTGGAGAAATCAATAATCCTGTGCTATGGGAACTCCCAAGAGCTTAAGGGTCTGGTTTCTAAGAACTCGTTGTGACGTTAGGGTGGACGGATGTCGGTGACCATGCCTGTATTTGGAGTGCACGGCTAATGCCTAAATAAGGACAGGGATTCTATGCCTATATAAGGGCAATGCGAATTGTGCCTATATAAGGACATGTTTCAGGAAAACCTATATACGGACACCTAAAGCGGAATACAACACTTAGGCAGTACCCATGCACTTATAAAATCATCCAGGCAGTTCCTATGTACTCCCGTAATCCCCTAGATATTACCCCTCAACTTATGCAATCACCCAGACATAACCTATGTAGTCCTCTAATCACTCAGACATTACCTCTGAACTCATGCAATCACCAATGCATTAGCTATACACTAGTTCAATCAACCAGGCACTACCCTTGCACTCTTCCAATCCCCGTCTCAGGATCTATGCACTACCACAATACTACTGTAATCACCTAGGCAGTAGTGATGCACTTATAAAATCACTGAGGCACTTTCTATGTACTCCTGTAGTTCCCCAGATATTACCCCTGAACTCATGCAATCATCCAGGCACTTCCTATGTACTTTTGTAATCCCCCAGACATTACCATTGCATTCATGCAATCACTAATGCTTTAGCTATACACTGATTCAATCACTCACGAAGAACCCCGAAGACACCAGACTCAGCTTCCAGGAAGGAATGAAAGACGTCGTGGCCTGGATGAGCAACAGCTGCCTAAAGCTCAAGTCGGAGAAGACAGAGGTCCTTGGACCCTCCTCCACTGCCTGGGACAACACCTGGTGGCCCTCTGCCCTCGGAAACCCACCCACTCCGACAGACCACGCCCAAAACCTCGGCATCATTCTAGACTCCTCCCTCACCATGAACCACCAGATCAATGCCGTCGCCTCCACCTGCTTCAACTCCGTCCGCATCATCCGCAAGACCTTCAAGTGGATCCCCCCCGAATGCAGAAAGACCGTCACCCACGCACTCATAACCAGCATACTGGACTACGGTAACACCCTTTATGCCGGAATCAACAAATCCCTGCTACACAAGCTCCAAACCATCCAGAACACCTCAGCCAGACTTGTCCTCGGAACCCCACGACATGAGCACATGTCCCAGCACCTATGAGACCTCCACTGGCTCCCCATCGAGAAGAGAGTAACCTTAAAGCTACTCACCCATGCCTATAAATCCCTCCACAACAAGGGACCCAAATACCTCAACGAAAGAGTCTCCTTCCACGTACCCAAAAGGAACCTCCGCTCCGCCGACCTCGCCCTGGCAGAGAACCCACGCATCCGCAGAACCAGAGCAGGTGGAAGAGCCTTCCCCTACGCCACAGCAAAGGCCTGGAACAAGCTCCCAGTCAACATCAGACGCTCCCCCACTCTGCACACCTTCAGGAAGAGCCTCAAGACCTGGCTCTTTGACTGATCCAGAGCTGCACCCCTGCCCCCCCCAGCACCTTAGGACCCTCATGGGTGAGTAGCGTGCTTTAAAAAACCCTGATTGATAGATTGATATCCTTGCAATCCTCCAATCACCCTGTCAAG
>CAWUFW010026327.1:0-34619 GCA_963921515.1 Calotriton arnoldi | reverse complement strand
TTCTCTTGCCTCTTTCTGTACCTCTTTTGCCTGTTTCTACAACTCTCTTGCTTCTTTCTATACCCCTTGTGAGAAGTTGGCCTGGTATATGCTGTCCACTAATTATAGTGGGCACCCTGTACCAGTCCAAACAACCCCTTATTGGAGATAGGTTAAAGACAACCTTTATTGAAAGCTATCCTAGTGGTAGCTATGGAGAGCAGCCTTCAGGCTAAGTCTTGAAGGGATGTAAAGCAGCTTGTTTTACCAGTCTATAATCTCTTGAGTGACCAAATGAAAGAGGACCACACCATGTATATATTTAAAATATATGTATTTAGTCTTAAACACACCCCTCTAGTCTCTTTATGAGGCTAGAGTTCGAAGTACATAAGTTACAAGTCAAATATCAACAGTAATAGCACAAATACACATTTGAGCCCTAGGGGCGTACCAAACCATATACCAATAAAGTGGTATAAGAACCACGACTGAGCTATACACAAGGCCTAGAGCCTGTAGAAGTGCTTGGCCCTTAAGGAACCACCCAAGGTGGTGACACAGGGGACTCACGGGGGACGCGTGCAGTGTGAGAACACAGCCGCGAGCCGCTGTTGACTTCTATGGGGAATGTCGCGGTTGGAGTTTTAAAGAAAAAGGACACTTAGAGGAGGACTTGGAGCAAACCCCTTTAGAACTAGGCTGTTCTAGAGTCAATACCCACGGGAGCACTGGAGTACTCGAGTTACCTCACCCAGGGAAGCCGGGTGCATAGGTGTCTTTCGGGGTCGGGTTTCATCATCGTTTTCAATGGCGATCTGCTGCAAAGTGCTGCTGGCGACCAAGTCGAAAGTGTTCGGGTGGATCCAAGGGTGGATCGAAGATCTGAAGAACCTGAAAGCAGAGGGGACTGAGTCTGGGTCACTAGCCAGTGACCAGGAAGGCGATGAGCAGATGCCCACCGATGTCGGGTGCTTCAGGTAGGTTGACGGTCATCTTGACTCTTCAGCCACGAGGTCCAGGAGGCGTCGACGACAACCAGGATCTGGATTCGAGCAGTCCCACAATGTCTGTCGATTGCTGCGGTGTCGGCGACCGGATTGGACCTAACAAGCCTTGGCAACGGCAAGTCATGTGGAAATGAAGTAAGGACGTTGATGCAGACCAGCAAGGTCTGGGGGACTCACCAAGAAAGGGTAAGTCAGGGCACATCAGGAGCAACCAGGAAAGCCCAAGCAGAAGAAGAATTGCCTTCGGGAGGGCCCACTAGCCAACGGAGTAGCGACCACGAAGGAGCCTCAAGTGGACACACTTGGAGCTGGCTCACGGGACACTCGTGGAGTGGAGGCCAGTGATCTTCAGTGCAATCGGTGCTGGAGGTAGGGGCTACTCGGAGCCCAAAGCACAACTTCGTTGGAGACCAGGAAGAGGATGCACTTGCAAAAGTTCTTGGTGCCCAGGGGTCACGGTTCCACATTACCCACGACAGCTATGGGCCTCAGCTTCGCTGGGACTCAGGGCAGCCTCGGGGAAATCTGGAAATCTACCTCTGGTGATGCAAAGACTTCGGCGTCCAGCGGGAGCTTCAGCGATGCAGACCAGACAATTGCTTCTTTGTTGCCTGCCAAGCAGGGGAGTCACTCCTTGACCCCAAGGGAGATTCTTCAGTCCTCTAATCTTGAAGTAGAGCGTCGAAGGTCCAGGATTCGGCTTCAGAGTTTCGTCCAGGGTAATCTAAAGTCCTAAGGACTGGGGTCCCATACTTATATGAAGTTAGGGGGTTGGACATACTCTGGGGACCCACCTATGGGAGGGTCAGGGAAGAGGGGTGGTTACACCCATTCCCTTTGTCCAGTTTCATGCCAGAGCAGGGGCAGGTAGCCCCTGCAACTGGTTTGAACTGGCATATGCACAGGGACACCAAATGTGCCCTCAGTCCAGGACTTCAAAGCAGCAGAGAGTGCTCCCGCCCAGCCCCAATACACACTATCCTGTCTGGGGAGGTGGTTACACCTCCCTTCGACAGGAAACCTATTGTCCAGGCCTCCCCTGCCGGAGTTTCAGTCAGCAGCAGGAGGCCAGACCCGTGTCTGTGGCAGCGGCATCCATTTTGTGATGCCAGGGCTCTGTAAAGAAGTTACCGGGTAGGTCGGTGGGTACATGTCTCTCCCTCTAGAAGGGTGGAATGCTACCCCCGCCGCCAGGACTGGCGGGGGGTAGTATTCCAAGATGTTTGACACCAAACACGACATGTTTTGGTGCAGCCAGTCCAAAGTTAGCATTGTACCGCGAGGATATAATGCACTTAAGAGTATATGGTCAGGCTGTACCACAAACAGCATCAGAGGAGGGACTCCAAACGCTGCAGAGGGGCTCTGCTCATGCAGGGGCACCCTCTCACATAAAAACCAAGCACTCTGCCTTCAGGATTGCTAAGGCCTGCCATAGGAGTGATTTATAGGTTTATATGTGTGTGCAATGGTAGTGATATAGGTAGCCTATATCACAGTAAGGGGTCCATGCACCACCTTACCCAGGCTGCAGTAGCAGACCTGTGGTGTCATTTTGACTGGCCTTCCAGGGGTGGCATAATACATGCTTCAGCCCCTGGCAGGCCTCTGGGGTACCTATGCCCTGGGTACATAGTATACCATATACTAGGGACTTATAAGGCCACTCCAGATTCCAATCAAAGATGTACCTAAGGTACATGGAAACCATTTTAGAGAGGAAGCAGCTAGGCTGGGGTTCTGATTAGCAGGGCCCCAGCCAGACTAAAGTCGAAAAACAGTGAAGCATCAGCAAAAAGTGGGGGTACCCATGTGAAGCAGATCCTACTCTCCTACACCCCTCCTGCCTCTTTCTGCACCTCTGTTGCTTCTTTCTACACTTCTCTTGCTTCTTTCTGCACCTCTCTTGCATCTTTCTGCACATCTCTTACCTCTTTCTGCACCTCTCTTGCCTGTTTCTGCAACTCTCTTGCCTCTTTCTGCAGTTCTCCTGCCTCCTTCGGCACCCCTGTTGCTTCTTTCTGCACTTCTCTTGCCTCTTTCTGCACCACTCTGTCTGTTTCTGCACCTCTGTTGTTTCTTATTGCTCTGCTCTTGCTTCTTTCTGGACCTCTCTTGCACATTTCTGAACCACTCTTGCCTCTTTCTGCACCCCTCTTGCCTCCTTCTGCACCTCTGTTGGTTCTTTCTACACTGCTCTTGGTTCTTTCTTCACCTCTTTTGCCTGTTTCTTCAACTCTCTTGCCTCTTTCTACATTTCTCTTCCCTCCTTCTGCTCCTCTGTTGCTTCATTCTGCACTTTTCTTGCCTTTTTCTGCACCCCTCTTGCCTCTTTCTGCACCTCTGTTACCTCCTTCTGCACCTCTGTTGCTTCTTTCTGCACTTCTCTTGCCTCTTTCTACACCCCTGTTGTCTGTTTCTGCACCTCTGTTGGTTCTTTCTCCACTGCTCTTTCTTCTTTCTGTACCTCTCCTGCAAATTTCTGTACCCATCTTGCCTCTTTCTGTACCCCTCTTCCCTCTTTCTGCACCTCTCTTGCCTCTTTCTGCACCCTCTTGCCTCTTTTTGCACCTCTGTTGCTTGTTTCTGCACTTCTCTTGCTTCTTTCTGAATCTCTCTTGCTTCTTTCTGCACCCCTCTTGCTACTTTCTGCACCCATCTTCCCATTTTGTGCACTTCTCTTGCCTCTTTCTGTACCTCTTTTGCCTGTTTCTACAACTCTCTTGCTTCTTTCTATACCCCTTGTGAGAAATTGGCCTGGTATATGCTGTCCACTAATTATAGTGGGCACCCTGTACCAGTCCAAACAACCCCTTATTGGAGATAGGTTAAAGACAACCTTTATTGAAAGCTATCCTAGTGGTAGCTATGGAGAGCAGCCTTCAGGCTAAGTCTTGAAGGAATGTAAAGCAGCTTGTTTTACCAGTCTATAATCTCTTGAGTGACCAAATGAAAGAGGACCACACCAGGTATATATTTAAAATATATGTATTTAGTCTTAAACACACCCCTCTAGTCTCTTTATGAGGCTAGAGTTCGAAGTACATAAGTTACAAGTCAAATATCAACAGTAATAGCACAAATACACGTTTGAGCCCTAGGGGCGTACCAAACCATATACCAATAAAGTGGGATAAGAACCACGACTGAGCTATACACAAGGCCTAGAGCCTGTAGAAGTGCTTGGCCCTCAAGGAACCACCCAAGGTAGTGACACAGGGGACCCATGTGGGACGCGTGCAGTGTGAGAACACAGCCGCGAGCCGCTGTTGACTTCTATGGGGAATGTCGCGGTTGGAGTTTTAAAGAAAAAGGACACATAGAGGAGGACTTGGAGCAAACCCCTTTAGAACTAGGCTGTTCTAGAGTCAATACCCACGGGAGCACCGGAGTACTCGAGTTACCTCACCCAGGGAAGCCGGGTGCATAGGTGTCTTTCGGGGTCGGGTTTCATCATCGTTTTCAATGGCGATCTGCTGCAAAGTGCTGCTGGCGACCAAGTCGAAAGTGTTCGGGTGGATCCAAGGGTGGATCAAAGATCTGAAGAACCTGAAAGCAGAGGGGACAGAGTCTGGGTCACTAGCCAGTGACCAGGAAGGCGATGAGCAGATGCCCACCGATGTCGGGTGCTTCAGGTAGGTTGATGGTCATCTTGACTCTTCAGCCACGAGGTCCAGGAGGTGTCAACGACAACCAGGATCTGGATTCGAGCAGTCCCACAATGTCTGTCGATTGCTGCGGTGTTGGTGACCGGATTGGACCTAACAAGCCTTGGCAACGGCAAGTCACGTGGAAATGAAGTAAGGACGTTGATGCAGACCAGCAAGGTCTGGGGGACTCACCCAGAAAGGGTACGTCAGGGCACATCTGGAGCAACCAGGAAAGTGCAAGCAGAAGAAGAGTTGCCTTCGGGAGGGCCCACTAGCCAACGGACTAGCGATCGTGAAGGAGCCTCAAGTGGACACACTTGGAGCTGGCTCACGGGACACTCGTGGAGTGGAGGCCAGTGATCTTCGGTGCAATCGGTGCTGGAGGTAGGGGATACTCGGAGCCCAAAGCACAACTTCGTGGGAGACCAGGAAGAGGATGCACTTGCAAAAGTTCTTGGTGCCCAGGGGTCACGGTTCCACATTACCCACGACAGCTACGGGCCTCAGCTTCACTGGGACTCAGGGCAGCCTCGGGGAAATCTGGAAATCTACCTCTGGTGATGCAAAGACTTCGGCGTCCAGCGGGAGCTTCAGCGATGTAGACCAGACAATTGCTTCTTAGGTGCCTGCCAAGCAGAGGAGTCACTCCTTGACCCCAAGGGAGATTCTTCAGTCCTCTAATCTTGAAGTAGAGCGTCGAAGGTCCAGGATTCGGCTTCAGAGTTTCGTCCAGGGTAATGTAAAGTCCTAAGGACTGGGGTCCCATACTTATACGAAGTTAGGGGGTTGGACATACTCTGGGGACCCACCTATGGGAGGGTCAGGGAAGAGGGGTGGTTACACCCATTCCCTTTGTCCAGTTTCATGCCAGAGCAGGGGCAGGTAGCTCCTGCAACTGGTTTGAACTGGCATATGCACAGGGACACCAAATGTGCCCCCAGTGCAGGACTTCAAAGCACCAGAGAGTGCTCCCGCCCAGCCCCTATACACACTAACCTGTCTGGGGAGGTGGTTACACCTCCCTTCGACAGGAAACCTATTGTCCAGGCCTCCCCTGCCGGAGTTTCAGTCAGCAGCATGAGGCCAGACCCGTATCTGTGGCAGCGGCATCCATTTTGTGATGCCAGGGCTCTGTAAAGAAGTTACCGGGTAGGTCCTTTGGTACATGACTCTCCCTCTAGAAGGGTGGAATGCTACCCCCGCCGCCAGGACTGGCGGGGGTGTAGTATTCCAAGATGTTTGACACCAAACACGACATGTTTTGGTGCAGCCAGTCCAAAGTTAGCATTGTACCGCGAGGATATAATGCACTTAAGAGTATATGGTCAGGCTGTACCACAAACAGCATCAGAGGAGGGACTCCAAATGCTGCAGAGGGGCTCTGCTCATGCAGGGGCACCCTCTCACATAAAAACCAAGCACTCTGCCTTCAGGATTGCTAAGGCCTGCCATAGGGGTGATTTATAGGTTTATATGTGTGTGCAATGGTAGTGATATAGGTAGCCTATATCACAGTAAGGGGTCCATGCACCACCTTACCCAGGATGCAGTAGCAGACCTGTGGTGTCATTTTGACTGGCCTTCCAGGGTTGGCATAATACATGCTTCAGCCCCTGGCAGGCCTCTGGGGTACCTATGCCCTGGGTACATAGTATACCATATACTAGGGACTTATAAGGCCACTCCAGATTCCAATCAAAGATGTACCTAAGGTACATGGAAACCATTTTAGAGAGGAAGCAGCTAGGCTGGGGTTCTGATTAGCAGGGCCCCAGCCAGACTAAAGTTGAAAAACAGTCAAGCATCAGCAAAAAGTGGGGGTACCCATGTGAAGCAGATCCTACTCTCCTACACCCCTCCTGCCTCTTTCTGCACCTCTGTTGCTTCTTTCTTCACTTCTCTTGCTTCTTTCTGCACCTCTCTTGCTTCTTTCTGCACTTCTCTTGCCTCTTTCTGCACCCCTCCTGCCTCTTTCTGTACCTCTGTTGCTTCTTTCTGCACCTCTCTTGCCTCTTTCTGAACCCCTCTTGCCTCTTTTAGCACCTCTTTTGCTTCTTTCCGCACTTCTTTTGCCTCTTTCTGCACCACTCTTGCCTCTTTCTGCACCTCTGTTGGTTCTTCTGCACCTCTCTTGCAAATATCTGCACCCCTTTTGCCTATTTCTGCACTCTTCTTCCCTCTTTCTTCACCTCTCTTGCCTCTGTCTGCACCCCTGTTCCCTCTTTCTGCACCTCCTTTACCTGTTTCTGCAATTCTGTTGCCTCTTTCTGTACTTCCCTTCCCTATTTCTGCAACTCTGTTGCTTCTTTCAGCACTTCTCTTGCCTCTTTCTGCACCCCTCTTGCCTCTTTCTGTACCTCTGTTGCTTGTTTCTGCACTTCTCTTGCTTCTTTCTGCACCTCTCTTGCTTCTTTCTGCATGTCAGTTGTTTCATTCTACACTGCCCTTGCTTCTTTCTGCACTTCTCTTACAAATTTCTGCACCCCGCTTAACTCCTTCTGCACCTCTGTTCCTTCTTTCTGCACTGCTCTTGCTTGCTTAATCACCCCTTTTGCCTGTTTCTGCAACTCTCTTGCCTCTTTCTGCACTTCTCGTGCCTCATTCTGCACCTCTGTTGCTTCGTTTTGCACTTCTTTCTGCACCTCTCTTGCTTCTTTCTGCACCCCTCTTGCCTCTTTCTGCACCCTTCTTCCCTCTTTATGTACTTCTCTTGCCTCTTTCTGCATCCCTGTTTCCTATTTCTGCACCTTTCTTGCCTGTTTCTGCAACTCTCTTGCCTCTTTCTGCAGTTCTCCTGCCTCCTTCTGCACCACTGTTGCTTCTTTCTGCACTTCTCTTGCCTCTTTCTGCACCACTCTTGTCTGTTTCTGCACCTCTGTTGGTTCTTTCTGCACTGCTCTTGCTTCTTTCTGGACCTCTCTTGCACATTTATGTATCCCTCTTGCCCCTTTCTGCACCCCTCTTGCCTCCTTCTGCACTTCTGTTGGTTCTTTCTGCACTGCTCTTACTTCTTTCTGCACCTCTTTTGCCTGTTTCTGCCCCTCTCTTGCCTCTTTCTGCATTTCTCTCGCCTCCTGCACCTCTGTTGCTTCATTCTGCACTTCTCTTGCCTTTTCCTGCTCCCCTCTTGCCTCTTTCTGCACCTCTGTTGCTTCTTTCTGCACCTCTCTTGCTTCTTTCTGCATCCCTCTTGCCTCTTTCTGCACCCTTCTTCCCTCTCTCTGCACCTCTCTTGCCTCTTTCTGCACCCCTGTTCCCTTTTTCTGCACCTCTCTTGCCTGTTTCTGCAACTCTCTTGCCTCTTTCTGAAGTTCTCTTGCCTCCTTCTGTACATTTGTTGCTTTTTCTACACTGCTCTTGCTTCTTTCTCACCTCTCTTGCAAATTTCTGCACCCCTCTTGCCTCTTTCTGTACCCCTCTTGCCTCCTTCTGCACCTCTGTTGGTTCGTTCTGCACTGCTCTTGCTTTTTTCTGCACCTCCTTTGCCTAATTCTGCAACTCTCTTGCCTCTTTCTGCACTTCTGTTGCTTCTTTCTGCACATCTCTTTCTTCTTTCTGCACCCCTCTTGCTTTTTACTGTACTTCTCTTGCCTCTTTCTGCACCCCTCTTCTATCTTTCTGCACCTCTCTTGCCCCTTTCTGCTCCTCTCTTGCCTCTTTCTGCACTTCTCTTGCCTCTTTCTACACTTTTCCTGTATCTTTCTGCACTTCTCTTGCTTCTTTCTGCACCTCTCTTGCTTCTTTATGTGCCTCTCTTGCAAATGTCTGCACCTCTCTTGCATCTTTCTGCACCCCTGTTGCCTCCTTCTGCACCTCTCTTGCCTCTGTCTGCACCCCTGTTCCCTCTTTCTGCACCTTCTTTACCTGTTTCTGCAACTCTGTTGCCTCTTTCTGTACTTCTCTTGCCTCTTTCTGCACCACTGTTGCTTCTTTCTGCACTTCTCTTGCCTCTCCCTGCACCTATGTTGCTTGTTTCTGTACTTCTCTTGCTTCTTTCTGCACCTCTCTTGCTTCTTTCTGCACCCCTGTTGCCTCTTTCTGCATCCCTCTTCCCTCTTTGTACACCTCTCTTGCCTCTTTCTGTACCTCTCTTGCCTCTTTCTGTACCCCTCTTGCCTTGTTCTGCACCTCTTTTCCTTCTTTCTGCACTTCTCTTGCCTATTTCTGCACCCCTCTTGACTCCTTCTGCACCTCTGTTGTTTCATTCTGCACTGCCCTTGCTTCTTTCTGCACCTCTCTTACAAATTTCTGCACCCCGCTTACCTCCTTCTGCACATCTGTTCCTTCTTTCTCCACTGCTCTTGCTTCTTTATGCACCACTTTTGCCTGTTTCTGCAACTCTCTTGCCTCTTTCTGCACTTCTCTTGCCTCATTCTGCACCTCTGTTGCTTCGTTCTGCACTTCTCTTGCTTCTTTCTGCACCCCTCTTGCCTCTTTCTGCACCCTTCTTCCCTCTTTATGTACCTCATTTGCCTCTTTCTCCACCCCTGTTCCCTTTCTCTGCACCTCTCTTGCCTGTTTCTGCAACTCTCTTGCCTCTTTCTGCAGTTCTGTTGCCTCCTTCTGCACCTCTGTTGTTTCTTTCTGCACTTCTCTTGCCTCTTTCTGCACCTCTGTTGTCTGTTTCTGCACCGCTGTTGGTTCTTTCTGCACTGCTTCTTCTTTCTGTACCTCTCTTGCAACTTTCTGTACCCCTCTTGCTTCTTTCTGCACCCCTCATCC
Source organism: Calotriton arnoldi (assembly GCA_963921515.1). Taxonomy (NCBI): domain Eukaryota; kingdom Metazoa; phylum Chordata; class Amphibia; order Caudata; family Salamandridae; genus Calotriton; species Calotriton arnoldi. The sequence goes on along the minus strand of CAWUFW010026327.1, from coordinate 25,258 downwards.
CTCTTTCTGCACCTCTCTTGCCTCTTTCTGCAGCCCTCTTGCCTCCTTCTGCACCTCTGTTGCTTGTTTCTGCACTTCTCTTGCTTCTTTCTGCATCTCCCTTGATTCTTTCTGCACCCCTCTTGCCACTCTCTGCACTCTTCTTCCCTCTTTGTGCACCTTTCTCGCCTCTTTCTGCACCTCTCTTGCCTGTTTCTGCAACTCTCTTGCTTCTTTCTGTACCCCTCCTGCCTCTTTCTGCACCTCTATTGCTTCTTTCTGCACTTCTCTTGCTTCTTTCTGCACCTCTCTTGCTTCTTTCTGCACATTTCTTGTCTCTTTCTGCACCTCTTTTGCTTCTTTCTGCACTTCTCTGTCTTCTTTCTGCACTTCTCTTGCCTCTTTCTGCACCTCTCTTGCCTCTTTCTGCACTCTTATTCCCTCTTTCTGCACCTCACTTGCCTCTGTCTGCACCCCTGTTCCCTCTTTCTGCACCTCTCTTTACCTCTTTCTGCACCTCTGTTGCTTCTTTCTGCACTTCTCTTGCCTCTTTCTGCACTTCTCTTGCTTCTTTCTGCACCTCTCTTGCTTCTTTCTGCACCCCTCTTGGCTCTTTCTGCATCCTCTCTTCCCTCTTTGTACACTTCTCTTGCCTTCTTCTGTACCTCTCTTGCCTCTTTCTGTACCCCTATTGTCTCGTTCTGTACCTCTTTTGCCTTCTTTATGCACCTCTCTTGCCTCTTTCTGCACCCCTCTTGCCTCCTTCTGCACCTCTGTTGTTTCATTCTGCACTGCCTTGCTTCTTTCTGCACCTCTCTTGCAAATTTCTGCACCCCGCTTACATCCTTCTGCACTTCTGTTCCTTCTTTCTGCACTGCTCTTGCTTCTTTATGCACCACTTTTGCCTGTTTCTGCAACTCTCTTGCCTCTTTCTGCACTTCTCTTGCCTCATTCTGCACCTCTGTTGCTTCGTTCTGCACTTCTCTTGCCTCTTTCTGCACCCCTCTTGCCTCTTTCTGCACCTCTGTTGCTTCTTTCTGCACTTCTCTTGCTTCTTTCTGCACCACTTTTGCTTCTTTCTGCACCCCTCTTGCCTGTTTCTGCAACTCTCTTGCCTCTTTCTGCAGTTCTCCTGCCTCCTTCTGCACCACTGTTGCTTCTTTCTGCACTTGTCTTGCCTCTTTCTGCAACCCTCTTGCCTCTTTCTGCACCTCTGTTGCTTTTTTCTGCACTTCTCTTGCTTCTTTCTGCACCTCTCTTGCTTCTTTCTGCACCTTTCTTGCCTGTTTCTGCAACCCTCTTGCCTCTTTCTGCACCTCTGTTGCTTCTTTATGCACTTCTCTTGCTTCTTTCTGCAACCTCTCTTGCTTCTTTCTGCACCTTTCTTGCCTGTTTCTGCAACTCTCTTGCCTCTTTCTGCAGTTCTCCTGCCTCCTTCTGCACCTCTGTTGCTTCTTTCTGCACTTCTCTTGCCTCTTTCTGCACCACTCTTGTCTGTTTCTGCACCTCTGTTGGTTCTTTCTGCACTTCTCTTGCTTCTTTCTGCATCTCCCTTGATTCTTTCTCTACCCCTCTTGCCACTCTCTGCACCCTTCTTCCCTCTTTGTGCACATTTCTTGACTCTTTCTGCACCTCTTTTGCCTGTTTCTGCAACTCTCTTGCTTCTTTCTCTACCCCTCCTGCCTCTTTCTGCACCTCTATTGCTTCTTTCTGCACATCTCTTGCCTCTTTCTGCACCTCTGTTGCTTCTTTCTGCACTTCTCTTGCTTCTTTCTGCACTTCTCTTGCCTCTTTCTGCACTCCTCCTGCCTCTTTCTGCACCTCTGTTGCTTCTTTCTGCACCTCTCTTGCCTCTTTCTGCACCCCTGTGTAGGAGAGTAGGATCTGCTTCACATGGGTACCCCCACTTTTTGCTGATGCTTCACTGTTTTTCGACTTTAGTCTGGCTGGGGCCCTGCTAATCAGAACCCCAGCCTAGCTGCTTCCTCTCTAAAATGGTTTCCATGTGCCTTAGGCACATCTCTGATTGGAATCTGGAGTGCCCTTGTAAGTCCCTAGTATATGGTATACTATGTACCCAGGGCATAGGTACCTCAGAGGCCTGCCAGGGGCTGAAGCATGTATTATGCCACCCCTGGAAGGCAAGCCAAAAGGACACCACAGGTCTGCTACTGCAGCCTGGGTAAGGTGGTGCATGCACCCTTACTGTGATATAGGTTACCTATATCACTACATACATACACACATATAAACCTATAAGTCACTCCTATGGCAGGCCTTATCAATCCTGAAGGCAGAGTGCGTGGTTCCTATGTGAGAGGGTGCCCCTGCATGAGCAGAGCCCCTCTGCAGCGTTCGGAGACCCTTCTCTGATGCTGTTTGTAGTGTAGCCTGACCATATACTCTTAAGCGCATTATAACCTCGCGTTAAATGCTAACTTTGGGATGGCTGCACGGAAACATGTCGTGTTTGGTGTCAAACATCTTGGAATACTACCCCCGCCAGTTCTGGTGGCGGGGGTAGCATTCCACCCTTCTAGAGGGAGAGACATGTACACAACGGCCTGCCCGGTAACTTCTTTCCAAGCCCTGGCATCACAAAATGGATGCCGCTGCCACAGACATGGGTCTGGCCTCCTGCTGCTGACTGAAACTCCGGCAGGGGAGGCCTGGACAATAGGTTTCCTGTCCCAGGGAGGTGTAACCACCTCCCCAGACAGGATAATGTGTGTTGGGGCTGGGCGGGAGCACTCTCTGGTGCTTTGAAGTCCTGCACTGGGGGCACATTTGGTGTCCCTGTGCATACGCCAGTTCAAACTGGTTCAGGGGCTTCCAGCCCCTGCTCTGGCGCGAAACTGGACAAAGGGAATGGGTGTAACCACCCCTCTTCCCTGACCCTCCCATAGGTGGGTCCCCAGAGTATGTCCAACCCCCTAACTTGGTATAAGTATGGGACCACAGTCCTTAGGACTTTAGATTACCCTGGACGAAACTCTGATACAGAATCCTGGACCTTCGACGCTCTACTTCAAGATTAGAGGACTGAAGAATCTCCCTTGGGGTCAAGGAGTGACTCCCCTGCTTGGCAGGCAACAATGAAGCAATTGTTCGGTCTGCATCGCTGAAGCTCCCGCCGGACGCCGAAGTCTTTGCATCACCAGAGGTGGATTTCCAGACTTCCCGAGGCTGCCCTGAGTCCCCAGCAAAGCTGAGGCCCGTAGCTGTCGTGGGTAATGTGGAACCGTGACCTCTGGACACCAAGTACTTTTGCAAGTGCATCCTCTTTCTGGTCTCCCACGAAGTTGTGCTTTGGGCTCCGAGTAGCCCTCGCCTCCAGCACCAACTGCACCAAAGATCACTGGCCTCCACTCCACGAGTGTCCCGTGAGCCAGCTCTAAGTGCATCCACTCGAGGCTCCTTCGCGGTTACTAGTCCATTGGCTAGTGGGCCCTCCCGAAGGCAACTCTTCTTTTTCCTTGGGCTTCCCTGGTTGCTCTAGGTGTGCCCTGACTTACCCTCACTGGGTGAGTCCCTCAGACCTTGCTGTTCTGCACCACTGTCCTTCTTCTATTTCCACGAGACTTGCCGTTGCCAAGGCTTGTTGGGTCCAATCCAGTCGCCGACACCCCTGCAATCGACAGACGTCGTGGGACAGCTCGAATCCAGCTCCTGGTCATCGTCGACACCTCCTGAACCTCGTGGCTGAAGAGTCAAGACGACTGTCAACCTACCTGAAGCACCCGACATCGGTGGGCATCTGCTCATCGCCTTCCTGGTCACTGGCTAGTGACCCAGACTCTGTCCCCTCTGCTTTCAGGTTCTTCAGATCTTCAATCCACCTTTGGATCCACCCGAACACTTTCGACTTGGCCGCCAGCAGCACTTTGCAGCAGATCGCCATTGAAAACGACGACGAAACCCTACCCCGAAAGACACCTATGCACCCGGCTTCCCTGGGTGAGGTAACTCGAGTACTCCGGTGCTCCCGTGGGTATAGACTCTAGAACAACCTAGTTCTAAAGGGGTTTGCTCCAAGTCGTCCTCTAAGTGTCCCTTTTCTTTAAAATTCCAACCGCGACTTTCCCCATAGAAGTCAACGGCGATTCGCAGCTGTGTTCTCACACTGCACGCGTCCCCCGTGGGTCCCCTGTGTCACTACCTTGGGTGGTTCCTTGTGGTCCAAGCACTTCTACAGGCTCTAGGCCTTGTGTCTAGCTCAGTCGTGGTTCTTATACCACTTTATTGGTATATGGTTTGGTACGCCCCTAGGGCTCAAACGTGTATTTGTGCTATTACTGTTGATAACTAACTTATAACTTATGTACTTTGAACTCTAGCCTCATAAAGAGACTAGAGGGTGTGTTTAGCAATAAATACATATATTTTGAATATATACCTGGTGTGGTCCTCTTTCATTTGGTCACTCAAGAGATTATAGACTGGTAAAACAAGCTGCTTTACATTCCTTCAAGACTTAGCCTGAAGGCTGCTCTCCATAGCTACCAGTAGGATAGCTTTCAATAAAGGTTGTCTTTAACCTATCTCCAATAAGGGGTTGTTTGGACTGGTGCAAGGTGCCCACTATAATTAGTGGACAGCATATACCAGGCCAACTTCTCACACCCTCTTGCTGTCAGACCTCTGGGCCAACTAACACACGCAGTGTGTGCATTAAGAACCAAAAGAAACTGGATTGAGAGGAGAAATCACCCCAGGAGCAACCATTGGAAAACGCTATGTTGCGAGCGGAATTCCAAGATGGCCGCTGATTCAAGAGATGCCTTTGCGGTCTAGTTATTTTCCCCACAGGTGCCCGAATCTAAGGTGAAGCGCGCGCTCACTAACGAATGCGCACTTCACCAGAGATATTCCCAGAAGTGGTACCTTAGACTTTAGCGCTCCGAACAATTCTAGCCCCTTGACTGAAAACCGCGCCCGGTTTTCACCCGTTTTCAACGTCAGTGAATTCCTCGTCGGATTCCCGTTCCTTTCCTTGTTGTGTAGTTCCCAGCAACCAACATCCGAAGTAAGGGGCGTGTGGAGGCGTTCCTTCACAAGACGCTCCTCCTTCAGCAATTCCTGACAAGCTTCACGTCGGTAAATCTGTTAACCGCTGTTCTCAGTCACCTGAAATACACAGAGAAGAGAAGATACGTGGTTGCACATTTTCTTACAGAAACAATTTGCGAACTTGGAAATAAGAAAAGTAAAGACTTACCTTGTTGAATTATCACCAAGACTGTAAATAAGAAAAGTAAAGACTACCTTGTTGAATTATCGCCAATGCTGTAAATAAGAAGTAAAGAGAAAGTTAAATATCAACTGTAGTGAGACTTGTACAAATAAGGATTAAATAGCTATAAGGTTTACTATAAGGATAATACAAGAAGAGAGTAAAAGACAGTATCTACAGGAAGATAGGTAAGACACTAGAATTACATTAGATAGTATAGGGAAGACTGGATAGAAAATAATAATAATATTTTTTGTTTGATAGATTAAAACTTCCAGAGTACTGTTACCACAATACAAGAAAAGAAAAGAAAGAGAAGAGAAGCTAGATATCTGGAAACATTGGGTATGTGGTTGCGTTGAGATTGATAATTAGAATTAGTTTAGAGTAGAGTAGGAAGTACATTAATATTTCTCTTTAGTGTTATCAGGACTTCTCGAACTCTGAGTCTGCGGGACGGACGAAAGACAAGAGAAGCTGAAAGAACAGTTCCAGAACCAGTCTCTTCTATTCTTTGTTATTTTATCCACTCCCCCTTCCCCCTTGGGGTCTTTTAGAGTCTAGATCATAATTGGACTCTGGAGCATCCTAGAGGGGAGTTGGGAACTAGCATCTTCTGTTCCTGTGCAAGTCCGTGGTAAGAACTTACTCTTAGTCTTGACAGAGTGAAGTGCCCACGTTTTATACTTGCACCCGAACAGAATGGCCGAGGGAATTAACCTACAAACCCTGGGAACAGTTCTTGAGGCGATCCAAAAGGAGTTGGTAGCTGTTAGAGAGGATAATCAGAGCCTTAGACAGGAAATGGTAAATTCAAGAAAAGAGACAGCAGAATTAGCCTTGAGAATGGGACAACCATTTAGTTCAGGAAGAGAAACCTTGAATCCTCTCACAGAAGGCTCAAATAGAGTAACTACACAAGTAATTCATTCTTTGTCACCAGTCATTCCGTTAGCCTCTCCCGAGCGTTTTAGTGGGGATCCACAGAAAGCACAAATATTCCTCACCCAGTGCTCCCTTCACTTCATGTGTCGCCCTTCCATTTTCCCCGATGCGCAGTCTAGAGTGGCATTTGCTTTGTCGTACTTAAGTGGCGATGCAGCATCGTGGTCCATGCCTCTGGTCTCCCGAGATGATCCTCTTTTGCAGAACTATGATGAGTTCAAAAATAATTTCTTCGAATTTTTGACAGGCGAAGAATCTCGCAAGTGGTCGACAATGAATTGCTGGAGCTACGACAAGGCAATCGGGACCTTGTAGCCTACCTGGCCCAGTTTAACAAACTGGTAGTAGAAACAAATTGGCCAGAGAGTAAAAGAGCAGCGGTCTTTTATTGAGGATTAAGAGATGAGCTCAAGGACGTACTGGCACAAATACCTAATCGACCCACAGAGATTTCAGGACTGGTAGATTTGGTGTTAGAAATCGATTTCCGTCAAGGAGAGAGAAAGGCGAGAAAGGAGGGATTTCAAACCAACAGTACCAAGGTTTGATAGGGCCAGATCCGAATCTATTAGAACTATCGAAGGACAATCCAATTCTGAACCTATGCAGATTGGAACCATAAGGGGCCCTTTAACGAAGGAGGAGAAAGAGAAAAGGAGAGTTGGAAACTTGTGCATGTATTGTGGTTCGAGTGGACACTTTGTGAGAGGTTGTCCAAAGAAACCCAAAACATCATTTAAACCGAAGGAAAACTTGCAGCACCACCTGTAGGAGGAGTTGGGCCGGTGGATGCTAATCAAAAATCAACTCCGAAGGAACATCAGGTGGCTAATACTCTACAGTCTTCTTCGCCCCATTTAATTTTGTCCATGGTTATCCAATTCCGGGAAAAACTCTGACAGAAGTCTCGGTAATGGTAGATTCCGGAGCCACCGGAAACTTTTGTGATCTAAAATTTGCAGCTAAAATAGGGTTGCAAGCTATACAAAAATCCAAAAGTGAGCCCGTACGAGCGGTGGATGGCACCAACCTCTCCTCTGGGCCCATAGTGAGCCATACAGAGCCGCTACGGATGATTTCAAGCGAGGGGCATGAAGAAGTGATTCAATTTAATTTAATCGATGCACCCCAATTCCAACTCATTTTAGGCCTACAATGGCTAACAGAACATGACCCTACCATTAATTGGAGCTCCAGAACGATTGTGATGAATTCCAACTACTGTAAAGAAAATTGTTTTGGAGAAAAAGAAAGAACCTGTGAGAGTAATCCTGCTCACTCTTTGTGTATGACTGGAGCATCGGTGTGTATCATCAATTCTCAGGAAATACCCCAGGAATACCAAGATTTTGAAGATGTTTTTAATGAAAAAGAAGCTGAACAGTTGCCTCCTCATCGAGTATATGACTGTAAGATAGATCTGGAGCCCGGTTCTAATCTACCATGCAGTCGGGTCTATGCGCTAACTGAAAAAGAACATCAACACCTGAAGGAGTATTTGGACAAATACCTGGCAAACGGTTTCATACGGCCGTCCCAATCTCCAGTGTCATCGCCTCTGTTTTTTGTGCCTAAGAAAGAAGGAGATTTGAGGACATGCATAGATTATCGTGCCATAAATAAAATCACAAAGAAGAATCGTTATCCACTTCCTCTCATTTCAGTCTTGCTAGACCAGGTTAAGGGCGCGCAAATATATACTAAACTAGATCTGAGAGGAGCCTATCATCTAATCAGAATGAAGGAGGGCGATGAATGGAAAACGGCCTTCAGAACACGATTTGGGCTATTTGAATACCAAGTTACGCCGTACGGTCTGTGTAATGCCCCAGCTGCCTTCCAGCATTTTATTAATGACGTCCTTAGTGACTACATAGATCAATGTGCAATTGTATACATCGACGATATTCTGATTTATTCCAGTGACAAGAGCAAGCACCAAGAGCAAGTGAGAGGAGTTTTACAGAAGCTTAGAGAGAACAGACTGTTTGTAAAACTAGAAAAATGTGCATTTAATGTTTCCAAGGTGGAATTTTTGGGTTTTATCCTTTCACCAACTGGCATGAATATGGATGAGCGAAAGATCAAGGCGGTCGTCGACTGGAAGTCTCCTGCAAGTGTGAAAGAGGTCCAGAGTTTTATAGGATTCGCAAACTTTTATAGGAGGTTCATCAGTGAGTTCTCACGAAAGATACTTCCTCTCACAAGGTTGCTAAGAAAAGGAGTTCGTTTTGAATGGACGGAAGAAGCAGAAGAAGCCTTTAAATCCTTAAAGAAGGGTTTTACTTCTGCACCAGTACTCCTACATGCTGATCCATCGGAACCATTTTATGTTGAAACGGATGCCTTCGATCAAGCGGTTGGTGGTGTATTATCCCAACGACACAAAGATACAGGTCAACTGCACCCAGTCGCTTACAGATCGAGAAAACTAACACCTGCAGAAGTAAACTACACAATTACAGAAAAAGAATTATTGGCTATTAAAGATGCCTTTAAAGAGTGGCGACACTATCTCATGGGAGCTAGGCATCAAGAACAGTTTTCACTGATCATCGAAACCTGAAATTCTTGAAATCAGCTAAAACTTTGACGCCAAGACAACTCAGATGGTCACTGTATTTTGCTGAATATGACTTTGTAATCACTTACAGACCAGGGGCTCAGAATGGAAAGGCAGATGCCTTGTCCAGATTAGGAACAGACAGCCAAAAGAGTTTGGGGAGGTTCAAACAATAATACCAAACTCAAAAATAATTGGTGCAACCACACCCATTAATTTGGAGGAGCAGGTCGCGCAAGCCATGAGTTCAGAAGATATGCAGGAATGGGTCGAGAAAGAAGTCGGAAGAGAAATTCGACATCAATTACCGTACCACAAGGGAGCCTTGTACCTACCTACCAAGGAATTGCAAAATCAAGTAATGTATGAATGTCATGACCATCTTTTAGCAGGACACAAAGGAGAAGCCAAGACAGAGGAATTGGTGAAGAGACATTACTGGTGGCCTCGAATGACTACCGATATTGAGAAATACGTTAAAACCTGTGACATCTGCGCTCAGGGAAAATCTGAACGTCAGGCTCCAAAAGGGCTGTTGCAGCCAATGCCTACCCCCTGGCCCATGGCACACAATCACTTTAGATCTAATTGTGGACTTGCCTTTAAGTCAGGGTTACAATACAATTTTGGTGGTCGTGGATGCATTTTCTAAAATGGCACATTTCTTGGCATTGAAAGGGGTTCCAACTGCTAAACAACTAGCTAATCATTTTAGCACTCACATAGTTAAAATTCATGGAATTCCCAAAGTCATTGTCTCTGATCGAGGCACACAGTTCTTGTCCCATTTTTGGAAGGCCTTTCTGGGAGGTTTAGGGATTGAGGCCAGATATTCCACCAGTTACCACCCCGAGACAGATGGGCAGACAGAGAGGGTTAACCAGGAATTAGAGCAGTACCTAAGGTTGTACCTTTTGAAACAAGATGGGGATTGGTCAGATTATCTCTGGGCAGCAGAGTTTGCACACAACAATGCTAGAAATGTCTCCACAGAGTATTCTCCATTTTACCTAAACTATGGCAGACACCCAAATTCCACGGTAAGACAAACTGAAATTTCAGTCCCAGCAGTTAAGGATTTAGTAACGCACTTGAAACAAGTCCATCTAAATGCTTCACAAAACTTAGAGCAGGCTAAAAAGAAATATAAGATCTATGCAGATAAGAGAAGAAGAGAAGGTCCCAGTCTAGAAGAAGGAGATAGTGTGTGGTTAAGTACTAAGAACCTGAGGCTCAAAGGGAACAGAAAGTTTCAACCTAGGTTTATAGGGCCTTACTTAATTGAGAGGAAGGTAAATCAAGTTACCTATCGGTTAAAACTGCCTACCAAACTGAAGATCCATCCAGTCTTCCATGTTTCTTTATTAAAGAAGGCATCACCAGAGTTATGAAAAATTTCACCCCCAAGGCCTATTCAATTGGAATCTGGAGTAGAATTTGAAGTAAAAGAAATCTTAGACTCCAAAAGGTTAAAGGAAAGTTGTATTATTTGGTGGACTGGAAAGGTTACGGTCCAGAAGAACGATCTTGGGAGAGCAAGTCAGATGTTCATGCCCCCAGGTTGGTGAAATCTTTCCATCAAAGATTTCCTATGAAACCAAGAGTGGAAGGACCTCCTTTGTTGGGGGTACTGTCAGACCTCTGGGCCAACTAACACACGCAGTGTGTGCATTAAGAACCAAAAGAAACTGGATTGAGAGGAGAAATCACCCCAGGAGCAACCATTGGAAAACGCTATGTTGCGAGCGGAATTCCAAGATGGCCGCTGATTCAAGAGATGCATTTGCGGTCTAGTTATTTTCCCCACAGGTGCCCGAATGTAAGGTGAAGCGCGTGCTCACTAACGAATGCGCACTTCACCAGAGATATTCCCAGAAGTGGTACCTTAGACTTTAGCGCTTCGAACAATTCTAGCCCCGTGACTGAAAACCGCGCCCGGTTTTCACCCGTTTTCAACGTCAGTGAATTCCTCGTCGGATTCCCGTTCCTTTCCTTGTTGTGTAGTTCCCAGCAACCAACATCCGAAGTAAGGGGCGTGTGGAGGCGTTCCTTCACAAGATGCTCCTCCCTTCAGCAATTTCTGTCAAGCTTCACGTCGGTAAATCTGTTAACCGCTGTTCTCAGTCATCTGAAATCCACAGAGAAGAGAAGATAAGTGGTTGCACGTTTTCTTACAGAAACAATTTGCGAACTTGGAAATAAGAAAAGTAAAGACTTACCTTGTTGAATTATCACCAAGACTGTAAATAAGAAAAGTAAAGACTACCTTGTTGAATTATCGCCAATGCTGTAAATAAGAAGTAAAGAGAAAGTTAAATATCAACTGTAGTGAGACTTGTACAAATAAGGATTACATAGCTATAAGGTTTACTATAAGGATAATACAAGAAGAGAGTAAAAGACAGTATCTACAGGAAGATAGGTAAGACACTAGAATTACATTAGATAGTATAGGGAAGACTGGATAGAAAATAATAATAATATTTTTTGTTTGATAGATTAAAACTTCCAGAGTACAGTTACCACAATACAAGAAAAGAAAAGAAAGAGAAGAGAAGCTAGATATCTGGAAACATTGGGTATGTGGTTGTGTTGAGATTGATAATTAGAATTAGTTTAGAGTAGAGTAGGAAGTACATTAATATTTCTCTTTAGTGTTATCAGGACTTCTCGAACTCTGAGTCTGCGGGACGGACGAAAGACAAGAGAAGCTGAAAGAACAGTTCCAGAACCAGTCTCTTCTATTCTTTGTTATTTTATCCACTCCCCCTTCCCCCTTGGGGTCTTTTAGAGTCTAGATCATAATTGGACTCTGGAGCATCCTAGAGGGGGAGTTGGGAACTAGCATCTTCTGTTCCTGTGCAAGTCTGTGGTAAGAACTTACTCTTAGTCTTGACACTTGCCTCTTTCAGCACCTCTTTTGCTTATTTCTGCACTTCTTTTGCCTCTTTCTGCACCCCTCTTGCCTCTTTCTGCACCTCTTTTCCTTCTTTCTGCACCTCTCTTGCAAATATCTTCACCCCTCTTGCCTCTTTCTGCACTCGTATTCCCTCTTTCTGCACCTCACTTGCCTCTGTCTGCACCCCTGTTCCCTCTTTCTGCACCTCCTTTACCTGTTTCTGCACCTCTGTTGCTTCTTTCTGCACTTCTCTTGCCTCTTTCTGCACTTCTCTTGCTTCTTTCTGCACCTCTCTTGCTTCTTTCTGCACCCCTCTTGGCTCTTTCTGCATCCTTCTTCCCTCTTTGTACACTTCTCTTGCCTCCTTCTGTACCTCTCTTGCCTCTTTCTGTACCCCTATTGCCTCGTTCTGTACCTCTTTTCCTTCTTTCTGCACTTCTCTTGCCTCTTTCTGCACCCCTCTTGCCTCCTTCTGCACCTCTGTTGTTTCATTCTGCACTGCCCTTGCTTCTTTCTGCACCTATCTTACAAATGTCTGCACCCCGCTTACCTCCTTCTGCACTTCTGTTCCTTCTTTCTGCACTGCTGTTGCTTCTTTAATCACCACTTTTTCCTGTTTCTGCAACTCTCTTGCCTCTTTCTGCACTTCTCTTGCCTCATTCTGCACCTCTGTTGCTTCGTTCTGCACTTCTCTTGCCTCTTTCTGCACCCCTCTTGCCTCTTTCTGCACCTCTGTTGCTTCTTTCTGCACTTCTCTTGCTTCTTTCTGCAGCTCTCTTGTTCTTTCTGCACCCCTCTCGCCTCTTTCTGCACACTTCTTCCCTCTTTATGTACCTCTCTTGCCTCTTTCTGCACCCATGTTCCCTTTTTCTGCACCTCTCTTGCCTGTTTCTGCAACTCTCTTGCCTCTTTCTGCAGTTCTCCTGCCTCCTTCGGCACCTCTGTTGCTTCTTTCTGCACTTCTCTTGAATCTTTCTGCACCACTCTGTCTGTTTCTGCACCTCTGTTGGTTCTTATTGCTCTGCTCTTGCTTCTTTCTGGACCTCTCTTGCACATTTCTGAACCCCTCTTGCCTCTTTCTGCACCCCTCTAGCCTCCTTCTGCACCTCTGTTGGTTCTTTCTGCACTGCTCTTGGTTCTTTCTGCACCTCTTTTGCCTGTTTCTGCAACTCTCTTGCTTCTTTCTACATTTCTCTTCCCTCCTTCTGCTCCTCTGTTGCTTCATTCTGCACTTTTCTTGCCTTTTTCTGCACCCCTCTTGCCTCTTTCTGCACCTCTGTTGCCTCCTTCTGCACCTCTGTTGCTTCTTTCTGCACCTCTCTTGCCTCTTTCTACACCCCTGTTGTCTGTTTCTGCACCTCTGTTGGTTCTTTCTCCACTGCTCTTGCTTCTTTCTGTATCACTCTTGTAAATTTCTGTACCCCTCTTGCTCTTTCTGTACCCCTCTTCCCTCTTTCTGCACCTCTCTTGCCTCTTTCTGCACCCTCTTGCCTCTTTCTGCACCTCTGTTGCTTGTTTCTGCACTTCTCTTGCTTCTTTCTGAATCTCTCTTGCTTCTTTCTGCACCCCTCTTGCTACTTTCTGCACCCATCTTCCCATTTTGTGCACCTCTCTTGCCTCTTTCTGCACCTCTTTTGCCTGTTTCTACAACTCTCTTGCTTCTTTCTATACCCCTCCTGCCTCTTTCTGCACCTCTGTTGCTTCTTTCTGCACTACTCTTGCTTCTTTCTGCACCTCTCTTGCATCTTTCTGCACATTTCTTACCTCTTTCTGCACCTCCCTTGCTTCTTTCTGCACTTCTCTTGCTTCTTTCTGCACCTCTCTTGCTACTTTCTGCACACCTCTTGCCTCTTTTTGCACCTCTGTTGCTTCTTTCTGCACTTCTCTTGCCTCTTTCTGCACCCCTCCTGCCTCTTTCTGCACCTCTGTTGTTTCTCTCTGCACCTCTCTTGCCTCTTTCTGTACCCCTCTTGCCTCTTTCAGCACCTTTTTTGCTTCTTTCTGTACTTCTTTTGCCTCTTTCTGCACCCCTCTTGCCTCTTTCTGTACCTCTGTTGGTTCTTCTGCACTGCTCTGGCTTCTTTCTGCACCTCTCTTGCAAATATCTGCACCCCTTTTGCCTATTTATGCACTCTTCTTCCCTCTTTCTTCACCTCTCTTGCCTCTGTCTGCACCCCTGTTCCCTCTTTCTGTACCTCCTTTACCTGTTTCTGCAACTCTGTTGCCTCTTTCTGTACTTACCTTGCCTATTTCTGCACCTCTGTTGCTTCTTTCAGCACTTCTCTTGCCTCTTTCTGCACCCCTCTTGCCTCTTTATGCACCTCTGTTGCTTGTCTCTGCACTTCTCTTGCTTCTTTCTGCACCTCTCTTGCTTCTTTCTGCACGTCTGTTGTTTCATTCTGCACTGCCCTTGCTTCTTTCTGCACCTCTCTTACAAATTTCTGCATCCCGCTTACCTCCTTCTGCACCTCTGTTCCTTCTTTCTGCACTGCTCTTGCTTGCTTAATCACCACTTTTGCCTGTTTCTGCAACTCTCTTGCCTCTTTCTGCACTTCTCTTGCCTCATCCTGCACCTCTGTTGCTTCATTTTGCACTTCTCTTGCCTCTTTCTGCACCCCTCTTGCCTCTTTCTGCACCTCTGTTGCTTCTTTTTGCACTTCTCTTGCTTCTTTCTGCACCTCTCTTGCTTCTTTCTGCACCCTTCTTGCCTGTTTCTGCAACTCTCTTGCCTCTTTCTGCAGTTCTCCTGCCTCCTTCTGCACCACTGTTGCTTCTTTCTGCACTTCTCTTGCCTCTTTCTGCACCCCTCTTGCCTCTTTCTGCACCTCTGTTGCTTCTTTTTGCACTTTTCTTGCTTCTTTCTGCACCTCTCTTGCTTCTTTCTGCACCTTTCTTGCCTGTTTCTGCAACTCTCTTGCCTCTTTCTGCAGTTCTCCTGCCTCCTTCTGCACCTCTGTTGCTTCTTTCTGCACTTCTCTTGCCTCTTTCTGCACCCCTCTTGCCTCTTTCTGCACCTCTGTTGCTTCTTTTTGCACTTTTCTTGCTTCTTTCTGCACCTCTCTTGCTTCTTTCTGCACCTTTCTTGCCTGTTTCTGCAACTCTCTTGCCTCTTTATGCAGTTCTCCTGCCTCCTTCTGCACCTCTGTTGCTTCTTTCTGCACTTCTCTTGCCTCTTTCTGCACCACTATTGTCTGTTTCTGCACCTCTGTTGGTTCTTTCTGCACTGCTCTTGCTTCTTTCTGGACCTCTCTTGCAAATTTCTGTATCCCTCTTGTCCTTTTCTGCACCCCTCTTGCCTCCTTCTGCACTTCTGTTGGTTCTTTCTGCACTGCTCTTGCTTCTTTCTGCACCTCTTTTGCCTGTTTCTGCAACTCTCTTGCCTCTTTCTGCATTTCTCTCACCTCCTGCACCTCTGTTGCTTCATTCTGCACTTCTCTTGCCTTTTCCTGCACCCCTCTTGCCTCTTTCTGCACCTCTGTTGCTTCTTTCTGCACCTCTCTTGCTTCTTTCTGCACCTCTCTTGCTTCTTTCTGCATCCCTCTTGCCTCTTTCTGCACCCTTCTTCCCTCTCTCTGCACCTCTCTTGCCTCTTTCTGCACCCTGTTCCCTTTTTCTGCACCTCTCTTGCCTGTTTCTGCAACTCTCTTGCCTCTTTCTGCAGTTCTCTTGCCTCCTTCTGAACATTTGTTGCTTCATTCTGCACTTTTCTTGCCTTTTTCTGCACCCCTCTTGCCTCTTTCTGCACCTCTGTTGCCTCCTTCTGCACCTCTGTTGCTTCTTTCTGCACCTCTCTTGCCTCTTTCTACACCCCTGTTGTCTGTTTCTGCACCTCTGTTGGTTCTTTCTCCACTGCTCTTGCTTCTTTCTGTATCACTCTTGTAAATTTCTGTACCCCTCTTGCTCTTTCTGTACCCCTCTTCCCTCTTTCTGCACCTCTCTTGCCTCTTTCTGCACCCTCTTGCCTCTTTCTGCACCTCTGTTGCTTGTTTCTGCACCTCTCTTGCTTCTTTCTGAATCTCTCTTGCTTCTTTCTGCACCCCTCTTGCTACTTTCTGCACCCATCTTCCCATTTTGTGCACCTCTCTTGCCTCTTTCTGCACCTCTTTTGCCTGTTTCTACAACTCTCTTGCTTCTTTCTATACCCCTCCTGCCTCTTTCTGCACGTCTGTTGCTTCTTTCTGCACTACTCTTGCTTCTTTCTGCACCTCTCTTGCATCTTTCTGCACATTTCTTACCTCTTTCTGCACCTCCCTTGCTTCTTTCTGCACTTCTCTTGCTTCTTTCTGCACCTCTCTTGCTACTTTCTGCACACCTCTTGCCTCTTTCTGCACCTCTGTTGCTTCTTTCTGCACTTCTCTTGCCTCTTTCTGCACCCCTCCTGCCTCTTTCTGCACCTCTGTTGCTTCTCTCTGCACCTCTCTTGCCTCTTTCTGTACCCCTCTTGCCTCTTTCAGCACCTTTTTTGCTTCTTTCTGTACTTCTTTTGCCTCTTTCTGCACCCCTCTTGCCTCTTTCTGTACCTCTGTTGGTTCTTCTGCACTGCTCTGGCTTCTTTCTGCACCTCTCTTGCAAATATCTGCACCCCTTTTGCCTATTTATGCACTCTTCTTCCCTCTTTCTTCACCTCTCTTGCCTCTGTCTGCACCCCTGTTCCCTCTTTCTGTACCTCCTTTACCTGTTTCTGCAACTCTGTTGCCTCTTTCTGTACTTACCTTGCCTATTTCTGCACCTCTGTTGCTTCTTTCAGCACTTCTCTTGCCTCTTTCTGCACCCCTCTTGCCTCTTTATGCACCTCTGTTGCTTGTCTCTGCACTTCTCTTGCTTCTTTCTGCACCTCTCTTGCTTCTTTCTGCACGTCTGTTGTTTCATTCTGCACTGCCCTTGCTTCTTTCTGCACCTCTCTTACAAATTTCTGCATCCCGCTTACCTCCTTCTGCACCTCTGTTCCTTCTTTCTGCACTGCTCTTGCTTGCTTAATCACCACTTTTGCCTGTTTCTGCAACTCTCTTGCCTCTTTCTGCACTTCTCTTGCCTCATCCTGCACCTCTGTTGCTTCATTTTGCACTTCTCTTGCCTCTTTCTGCACCCCTCTTGCCTCTTTCTGCACCTCTGTTGCTTCTTTTTGCACTTCTCTTGCTTCTTTCTGCACCTCTCTTGCTTCTTTCTGCACCCTTCTTGCCTGTTTCTGCAACTCTCTTGCCTCTTTCTGCAGTTCTCCTGCCTCCTTCTGCACCACTGTTGCTTCTTTCTGCACTTCTCTTGCCTCTTTCTGCACCCCTCTTGCCTCTTTCTGCACCTCTGTTGCTTCTTTTTGCACTTTTCTTGCTTCTTTCTGCACCTCTCTTGCTTCTTTCTGCACCTTTCTTGCCTGTTTCTGCAACTCTCTTGCCTCTTTCTGCAGTTCTCCTGCCTCCTTCTGCACCTCTGTTGCTTCTTTCTGCACTTCTCTTGCCTCTTTCTGCACCCCTCTTGCCTCTTTCTGCACCTCTGTTGCTTCTTTTTGCACTTTTCTTGCTTCTTTCTGCACCTCTCTTGCTTCTTTCTGCACCTTTCTTGCCTGTTTCTGCAACTCTCTTGCCTCTTTATGCAGTTCTCCTGCCTCCTTCTGCACCTCTGTTGCTTCTTTCTGCACTTCTCTTGCCTCTTTCTGCACCACTATTGTCTGTTTCTGCACCTCTGTTGGTTCTTTCTGCACTGCTCTTGCTTCTTTCTGGACCTCTCTTGCAAATTTCTGTATCCCTCTTGTCCTTTTCTGCACCCCTCTTGCCTCCTTCTGCACTTCTGTTGGTTCTTTCTGCACTGCTCTTGCTTCTTTCTGCACCTCTTTTGCCTGTTTCTGCAACTCTCTTGCCTCTTTCTGCATTTCTCTCACCTCCTGCACCTCTGTTGCTTCATTCTGCACTTCTCTTGCCTTTTCCTGCACCCCTCTTGCCTCTTTCTGCACCTCTGTTGCTTCTTTCTGCACCTCTCTTGCTTCTTTCTGCACCTCTCTTGCTTCTTTCTGCATCCCTCTTGCCTCTTTCTGCACCCTTCTTCCCTCTCTCTGCACCTCTCTTGCCTCTTTCTGCACCCTGTTCCCTTTTTCTGCACCTCTCTTGCCTGTTTCTGCAACTCTCTTGCCTCTTTCTGCAGTTCTCTTGCCTCCTTCTGAACCTCTGTTGCTTTTTCTGCACTGCTCTTGCTTCTTTCTCACCTCTCTTGCAAATTTCTGCACCTCTCTTGCCTCTTTCTGTACCCCTCTTGCCTCCTTCTGCACCTCTGTTGGTTCGTTCTGCACTGCTCTTGCTTCTTTCTGCACCTCCTTTGCCTGTTTCTGCAACTCTCTTGCATCTTTCTGCACTGCTGTTGCTTCTTTCTGCACATCTCTTGCTTCTTTCTGCACCCCTCTTGCTTTTTACTGTACTTCTCTTGCTTCTTTCTGCACCCCTCTTGCCTCTTTCTGCACCCCTCTTCCATCTTTCTGCACCTCTCTTGCCCCTTTCTGCTCCTCTCTTGCCTCTTTCTGCACTTCTCTTGCCTCTTTCTACACTTTTCCTGTATCTTTCTGCACTTCTCTTGCTTTTTTCTGCACCTCTCTTGCTTCTTTATGTGTCTCTCTTGCAAATGTCTGCACCTCTCTTGCCTCTTTCTGTACCCCTCTTGCCTCTTTCTGCACCTCTCTTGCCTCTGTCTGCACCCCTGTTCCCTCTTTCTGCACCTTCTTTACCTGTTTCTGCAACTCTGTTGCCTCTTTCTGTACTTCTGTTGGTTCTTTCTGCACTGCTCTTGCTTCTTTCTGCACCTCTTTTGCCTGTTTCTGCAACTCTCTTGCCTCTTTCTGCGTTTCTCTCGCCTCCTGCACCTCTGTTGCTTCATTCTGCACTTCTCTTGCCTTTTCCTGCACCCCTCTTGCCTCTTTCTGCACCTCTGTTGCTTCTTTCTGCACCTCTCTTGCTTCTTTCTGTACCTCTCTTGCTTCTTTCTGCATCCCTCTTGCCTCTTTCTGCACCCTTCTTCCCTCTCTCTGCACATCTCTTGCCTCTTTCTGCACCCCTGTTCCCTTTTTCTGCACCTCTCTTGCCTGTTTCTGCAACTCTCTTGCCTCTTTCTGCAGTTCTCTTGCCTCCTTCTGTACATTTGTTGCTTTTTCTGCACTGCTCTTGCTTCTTTCTCACCTCTCTTGCAAATTTCTGCACCTCTCTTGCCTCTTTCTGTACTCCTCTTGCCTCCTTCTGCACCTCTGTTGGTTCGTTCTGCACTGCTCTTGCTTCTTTCTGCACCTCCTTTGCCTGTTTCTGCAACTCTCTTGCCTCTTTCTGCACTGCTGTTGCTTCTTTCTGCACATCTCTTGCTTCTTTCTGCACCCCTCTTGCTTTTTACTGTACTTCTCTTGCTTCTTTCTGCACCCCTCTTGCCTCTTTCTGCACCCCTCTTCCATCTTTCTGCACCTCTCTTGCCCCTTTCTGCTCCTCTCTTGCCTCTTTCTGCACTTCTCTTGCCTCTTCCTACACTTTTCCTGTATCTTTCTGCACTTCTCTTGCTTCTTTCTGCACCTCTCTTGCTTCTTTATGTGTCTCTCTTGCAAATGTCTGCACCTCTCTTGCCTCTTTCTGTACCCCTCTTGCCTCTTTCTGCACCTCTCTTGCCTCTGTCTGCACCCCTGTTCCCTCTTTCTGCACCTTCTTTACCTGTTTCTGCAACTCTGTTGCCTCTTTCTGTACTTCTCTTGCCTCTTTCTGCACCACTGTTGCTTCTTTCTGCACTTCTCTTGCCTCTCTCTGCACCTATGTTGCTTGTTTCTGCACTTCTCTTGCTTCTTTCTGCACCTCTCTTGCTTCTTTCTGCACCCCTGTTGCCTCTTTCTGCATCCCTCTTCCCTCTTTGTACACCTCTCTTGCCTCTTTCTGTACCTCTCTTGCCTCTTTCTGTACCCCTCTTGCCTTCTTCTGCACCTCTTTTCCTTCTTTCTGCACTTCTCTTGCCTATTTCTGCACCCCTCTTGACGCCTTTTGCACCTCTGTTCCTTCTTTCTGCACTTCTCTTGCTTCTTTCTGCAACTCTCTTTTTCTTTCTGCACCCCTCTCGCCTCTTTCTGCACACTTCTTCCCTCTTTATGTACCTCTCTTGCCTCTTTCTGCACCCCTGTTCCCTTTTTCTGCACCTCTCTTGCCTGTTTCTGCAACTCTCTTGCCTCTTTCTGCAGTTCTCCTGCCTCCTTCGGCACCCCTGTTGCTTCTTTCTGCACTTCTCTTGCCTCTTTCTGCACCACTCTGTCTGTTTCTGCACCTCTGTTGTTTCTTATTGCTCTGCTCTTGCTTATTTCTGGACCTCCCTTGCACATTTCTGAACCCCTCTTGCCTCTTTCTGCACCCCTCTAGCCTCCTTCTGCACCTCTGTTGGTTCTTTCTGCACTGCTCTTGGTTCTTTCTGCACCTCTTTTGCCTGTTTCTGCAACTCTCTTGCTTCTTTCTACATTTCTCTTCCCTCCTTCTGCTCCTCTATTGCTTCATTCTGCACTTTTCTTGCCTTTTTCTGCACCCCTCTTGCCTCTTTCTGCACCTCTGTTGCCTCCTTCTGCACCTCTGTTGCTTCTTTCTGCACCTCTCTTGCCTCTTTCTACACCCCTGTTGTCTGTTTCTGCACCTCTGTTGGTTCTTTCTCCACTGCTCTTGCTTCTTTCTGTACCACTCTTGTAAATTTCTGTACCCCTCTTGCTCTTTCTGTACCCCTCTTCCCTCTTTCTGCACCTCTCTTGCCTCTTTCTGCACCCTCTTGCCTCTTTCTGCACCTCTGTTGCTTGTTTCTGCACTTCTCTTGCTTCTTTCTGAATCTCTCTTGCTTCTTTCTGCACGCCTCTTGCTACTTTCTGCACCCATCTTCCCATTTTGTGCACCTCTCTTGCCTCTTTCTGCACCTCTTTTGCCTGTTTCTACAACTCTCTTGCTTCTTTCTATACCCCTCCTGCCTCTTTCTGCACCTCTGTTGCTTCTTTCTGCACTACTCTTGCTTCTTTCTGCACCTCTCTTGCATCTTTCTGCACATTTCTTACCTCTTTCTGCACCTCCCTTGCTTCTTTCTGCACTTCTCTTGCTTCTTTCTGCACCTCTCTTGCTAATTTCTGCACACCTCTTGCCTCTTTCTGCACCTCTGTTGCTTCTTTCTGCACTTCTCTTGCCTCTTTCTGCACCCCTCCTGCCTCTTTCTGCACCTCTGTTGCTTCTCTCTGCACCTCTCTTGCCTCTTTCTGTACCCCTCTTGCCTCTTTCAGCACCTTTTTTGCTTCTTTCTGTACTTCTTTTGCCTCTTTCTGTACCCCTCTTGCCTCTTTCTGTACCTCTGTTGGTTCTTCTGCACTGCTCTGGCTTCTTTCTGCACCTCTCTTGCAAATGTCTGCACCTCTATTGCCTCTTTCTGTACCCCTCTTGCCTCTTTCTGCACCTCTCTTGCCTCTGTCTGCACCCCTGTTCCCTCTTTCTGTACCTCCTTTACCTGTTTCTGCAACTCTGTTGCCTCTTTCTGTACTTACCTTGCCTATTTCTGCACCTCTGTTGCTTCTTTCAGCACTTCTCTTGCCTCTTTCTGCACCCCTCTTGCCTCTTTATGCACCTCTGTTGCTTGTCTCTGCACTTCTCTTGCTTCTTTCTGCACCTCTCTTGCTTCTTTCTGCACCTCTGTTGTTTCATTCTGCACTGCCCTTGCTTCTTTCTGCACCTCTCTTATAAATTTCTGCATCCCGCTTACCTCCTTCTGCACCTCTGTTCCTTCTTTCTGCACTGCTCTTGCTTGCTTAATCACCACTTTTGCCTGTTTCTGCAACTCTCTTGCCTCTTTCTGCACTTCTCTTGCCTCATCCTGCACCTCTGTTGCTTCATTTTGCACTTCTCTTGCCTCTTTCTGCACCCCTCTTGCCTCTTTCTGCACCTCTGTTGCTTCTTTTTGCACTTCTCTTGCTTCTTTCTGCACCTCTCTTGCTTCTTTCTGCACCCTTCTTGCCTGTTTCTGGAACTCTCTTGCCTCTTTCTGCAGTTCTCCTGCCTCCTTCTGCACCACTGTTGCTTCTTTCTGCACTTCTCTTGCCTCTTTCTGCACCCCTCTTGCCTCTTTCTGCACCTCTGTTGCTTCTTTTTGCACTTTTCTTTGCTTCTTTCTGCACCTCTCTTGCTTCTTTCTGCACCTTTCTTGCCTGTTTCTGTAACTCTCTTGCCTCTTTCTGCAGTTCTCCTGCCTCCTTCTGCACCTCTGTTGCTTCTTTCTGCACTTCTCTTGCCTCTTTCTGCACCCCTCTTGCCTCTTTCTGCACCTCTGTTGCTTCTTTTTGCACTTTTCTTGCTTCTTTCTGCACCTCTCTTGCTTCTTTCTGCACCTTTCTTGCCTGTTTCTGCAACTCTCTTGCCTCTTTCTGCAGTTCTCCTGCCTCCTTCTGCACCTCTGTTGCTTCTTTCTGCACTTCTCTTGCCTCTTTCTGCACCACTCTTGTCTGTTTCTGCACCTCTGTTGGTTCTTTCTGCACTGCTCTTGCTTCTTTCTCGACCTCTCTTGCAAATTACTGTACCCCTCTTGCCCCTTTCTGCACCCCTCTTGCCTCCTTCTGCACCTCTGTTGGTTCTTTCTGCACTGCTCTTGCTTCTTTCTGCACCTCTTTTGCCTGTTTCTGCAACTCTCTTGCCTCTTTCTGCATTTCTCTCACCTCCTGCACCTCTGTTGCTTCATTCTGCACTTCTCTTGCCTTTTCCTGCACCCCTCTTGCCTCTTTCTGCACCTCTGTTGCTTCTTTCTGCACCTCTCTTGCTTCTTTCTGCACCTCTCTTGCTTCTTTCTGCATCCCTCTTGCCTCTTTCTGCACCCTTCTTCCCTCTCTCTGCACCTCTCTTGCCTCTTTCTGCACCCTGTACCCTTTTTCTGCACCTCTCTTGCCTGTTTCTGCAACTCTCTTGCCTCTTTCTGCAGTTCTCTTGCCTCCTTCTGAACATTTGTTGCTTTTTCTGCACTGCTCTTGCTTCTTTCTCACCTCTCTTGCAAATTTCTGCACCTCGCTTGCCTCTTTCTGTACCCCTCTTGCCTCCTTCTGCACCTCTGTTGGTTCGTTCTGCACTGCTCTTGCTTCTTTCTGCACCTCCTTTGCCTGTTTCTGCAACTCTCTTGCATCTTTCTGCACTGCTGTTGCTTCTTTCTGCACATCTCTTGCTTCTTTCTGCACCCCTCTTGCTTTTTACTGTACTTCTCTTGCTTCTTTCTGCACCCTCTTGCCTCTTTCTGCACCCCTCTTCCATCTTTCTGCACCTCTCTTGCCCCTTTCTGCTCCTCTCTTGCCTCTTTCTGCACTTCTCTTGCCTCGTTCTACACTTTTCCTGTATCTTTCTGCACTTCTCTTGCTTCTTTCTGCACCTCTCTTGCTTCTTTATGTGTCTCTCTTGCAAATGTCTGCACCTCTCTTGCCTCTTTCTGTACCCCTCTTGCCTCTTTCTGCACCTCTCTTGCCTCTGTCTGCACCCCTGTTCCCTCTTTCTGCACCTTCTTTACCTGTTTCTGCAACTCTGTTGCCTCTTTCTGTACTTCTGTTGGTTCTTTCTGCACTGCTCTTGCTTCTTTCTGCACCTCTTTTGCCTGTTTCTGCAACTCTCTTGCCTCTTTCTGCGTTTCTCTCGCCTCCTGCACCTCTGTTGCTTCATTCTGCACTTCTCTTGCCTTTTCATGCACCCCTCTTGCCTCTTTCTGCACCTCTGTTGCTTCTTTCTGCACCTCTCTTGCTTCTTTCTGTACCTCTCGCTTCTTTCTGCATCCCTCTTGCCTCTTTCTGCATCCTTCTTCCCTCTCTCTGCACATCTCTTGCCTCTTTCTGCACCCCTGTTCCCTTTTTCTGCACCTCTCTTGCCTGTTTCTGCAACTCTCTTGCCTCTTTCTGCAGTTCTCTTGCCTCCTTCTGTACATTTGTTGCTTTTTCTGCACTGCTCTTGCTTCTTTCTCACCTCTCTTGCAAATTTCTGCACCTCTCTTGCCTCTTTCTGTACTCCTCTTGCCTCCTTCTGCACCTCTGTTGGTTCGTTCTGCACTGCTCTTGCTTCTTTCTGCACCTCCTTTGCCTGTTTCTGCAACTCTCTTGCCTCTTTCTGCACTGCTGTTGCTTCTTTCTGCACATCTCTTGCTTCTTTCTGCACCCCTCTTGCTTTTTACTGTACTTCTCTTGCTTCTTTCTGCACCCCTCTTGCCTCTTTCTGTACCCCTCTTCCATCTTTCTGCACCTCTCTTGCCCCTTTCTGCTCCTCTCTTGCCTCTTTCTGCACTTCTCTTGCCTCTTCCTACACTTTTCCTGTATCTTTCTGCACTTCTCTTGCTTCTTTCTGCACCTCTCTTGCTTCTTTATGTGTCTCTCTTGCAAATGTCTGCACCTCTCTTGCCTCTTTCTGTACCCCTCTTGCCTCTTTCTGCACCTCTCTTGCCTCTGTCTGCACCCCTGTTCCCTCTTTCTGCACCTTCTTTACCTGTTTCTGCAACTCTGTTGCCTCTTTCTGTACTTCTCTTGCCTCTTTCTGCACCACTGTTGCTTCTTTCTGCACTTCTCTTGCCTCTTTCTGCACCTATGTTGCTTGTTTCTGCACTTCTCTTGCTTCTTTCTGCACCTCTCTTGCTTCTTTCTGCACCCCTGTTGCCTCTTTCTGCATCCCTCTTCCCTCTTTGTACACCTCTCTTGCCTCTTTCTGTACCTCTCTTGCCTCTTTCTGTACCCCTCTTGCCTTGTTCTGCACCTCTTTTCCTTCTTTCTGCACTTCTCTTGCCTATTTCTGCACCCCTCTTGACGCCTTTTGCACCTCTGTTCCTTCTTTCTGCACTTCTCTTGCTTCTTTCTGCAACTCTCTTTTTCTTTCTGCACCCCTCTCGCCTCCTTCTGCACACTTCTTCCCTCTTTATGTACCTCTCTTGCCTATTTCTGCACCCCTGTTCCCTTTTTCTGCACCTCTCTTGCCTGTTTCTGCAACTCTCTTGCCTCTTTCTGCAGTTCTCCTGCCTCCTTCGGCACCCCTGTTGCTTCTTTCTGCACTTCTCTTGCCTCTTTCTGCACCACTCTGTCTGTTTCTGCACCTCTGTTGTTTCTTATTGCTCTGCTCTTGCTTCTTTCTGGACCTCTCTTGCACATTTCTGAACCACTCTTGCCTCTTTCTGCACCCCTCTTGCCTCCTTCTGCACCTCTGTTGGTTCTTTCTACACTGCTCTTGGTTCTTTCTTCACCTCTTTTGCCTGTTTCTGCAACTCTCTTGCCTCTTTCTACATTTCTCTTCCCTCCTTCTGCTCCTCTGTTGCTTCATTCTGCACTTTTCTTGCCTTTTTCTGCACCCCTCTTGCCTCTTTCTGCACCTCTGTTGCCTCCTTCTGCACCTCTGTTGCTTCTTTCTGCACTTCTCTTGCCTCTTTCTACACCCCTGTTGTCTGTTTCTGCACCTCTGTTGTTTCTTTCTCCACTGCTCTTGCTTCTTTCTATACCTCTCTTGCAAATTTCTGTACCCATCTTGCCTCTTTCTGTACCCCTCTTCCCTCTTTCTGCACCTCTCTTGCCTCTTTCTGCACCCTCTTGCCTCTTTTTGCACCTCTGTTGCTTGTTTCTGCACTTCTCTTGCTTCTTTCTGAATCTCTCTTGCTTCTTTCTGCACCCCTCTTGCTAATTTCT